>VHZZ01001039.1:49508-65730 GCA_009801015.1 Silene noctiflora | reverse complement strand
TGTTTCGTGTATTCCACACGAAATTAATTTTTTTTTTTTTTTTGGTTTTTTTTTTTTGTTTTGTTTTTAATTCCTATAAAAATTATGTTAAATGTATTATTAAAATTGTTATCGTCTCGGTATACGTATTTTATCTACAAATAAAACGATAACAATTTTTTTAAAAAAAACCGTCTCATATTTATAACACGGTTTTATTAAATTATATAAAGTACTATTTAACTTAATGTTTTCTAGCAAAGGGCAAAATTGGAAGAAAAAACGAATTTTAGGGGCGAGATGAGTAAAAGAGGGCGATCTTTAGAAATTTCCATTTAGAATCATGAATGAAACCAACATGGCAATGTGGCAATGCGGCAATGTGGTATGACCGTATGAGGTTGAAACTCGATTCTTTATATTATGTGCTCGTATTTATAGGAGCTTCGAAATGAATATAAACACCAGACCTTGATATTCGAAACAAATGTTTACCAAATATATTAGGGTTATTTAATATAAATACTCCAAACTATTTAGATGCTTCTCAAATTGAACTTTGATTTAACTAGTAACTTACTGAACTATTACACCCTTTCACTATTAATAGAATGGTTTTTTTTTAACATAGAGTAGCAGGTAAACCGAAAGCGGGACCCACAACTTCATCTTCTCCAATCCAAACTTTCCTCCATTACTGTTCCTCATTCCCAACTTGCTCCCTATTCAATTTTTTTTTTTATACCCAACTCTCCTTCAATACACCTAAATTGTTAAATTAAAGTTCATATTTACAGCATTAGAATTATAATTGATTTTTTTATACCCAACTCTCCGTAAAATATGCTGTAAACCCTATTCCAATTATAATGTAAACCCCAAATTCATCTTTTTCATTATATACTCAAATTTCCTCCTGCATTTTTTTTCAAATTAAATCTCATTTCTCTCCCATTATCCCTCATACATCACCCTCTCAACCACCACCCACACTACCATCCTCAACCGTCCTTTATTTACAGCATTGTCAACCACCATTCACTACGACGACCTATATTTTCCTGCTATCTTCAGTCATCGACCACCATTCTTCACCTTGGCATCCTCTTCCCCACCATTTCATCTATAAAATAGAGGTTACTTTGACCGTCGTGCCTCGCTTTCCTACCAGCGATCACCGCAACTGTGACATCGTGCATCCTGGAACAGTTCTACCTCTTCGTCGTTGTCATGTACCCCTCCACCAACAATTAATTTAAATTTATAAAACCCTAGATCCTCAAATCAATTTAGAGGCAGATATTTGGGGCTTGGTTGGTAGTTGGTGTTGTCATTATGACAGTCGAGAGTATGGCTAAGGCGGTCCATGATTTGCGCGTAAGTGGTTATGGGTGGACGGTGGCGGTTGTGGGGTTGGTGATTTGCCGATGATAAGGGTAGGATGTCGCATGGATTGGTATGTATGGTTAATGAGTGGGGTGACTTGCTAAACAGGTAGCCGGTTACCCGAGTATAATCCGAGAAGAGAGGGTTAATACTATAGTCTATTGTTAGTTAAATTAAAGTTCAGAATATTTTGAGAAGAAGGGTAATAACTTAGAGTATTCTTAAATAACCCAATATATTATGAAATGAATATAATAACATTAGAGATGACTCCTTTTGAACGACACAACACCTCTACAAGTTCCGAACATGGTTTTATAGAAATTTCAATATTTACCAAATATATTTCTACCAGTACAAACTTATCATACTCGTAGATAACTTACATGTTACTGCCCCGAAAAGATACTCCAATTATAAACTTTCACGTCCAAATCCGAGCTATTCATCAAAAGTCGTCTCAATTCGACAGCACTATCAGAATCCTTGGCAAGCAGCAAAGCGAAGCCGCCACCGCCAGCACCCACAAGCTTGTAGCCACAACAATAAGGCTCGGCAAAGTCAAATAACTGATCGACAGACTCATTACTACAGAAAGGGTCGAGTTCTTGGTGGAGCCTCCATGCTTCTATCAGGATATTGCCCAGCTCATCTATGTCTGTGTTCATCAGAGCTTCTCTTCCTAATTTCGCAAGTTCAGCAAGACGTTTTATACTGGACACCAGCAAGTTGTCTCGCCTCAAGTAGCGAGTCACCACTTTTTGCAATACTTTGCGAGCTAGACGAACCTAGAGTGAGTATACTTATAGTTACAAACCGGAAAACAAGAAATTGAAGTTTGAGCAAGCAACCAAGGAAAAGGCAATCACCTTAACCTAACTTCTAATAATGCTACAATAAAAAGTACCCAGAATGTAACTAGACCTCGTAAATGTGTCATTTGGGCCGGCAACAAGTTAAGTTGTATCAGACGTTTTATGAACTTCTGTTTGTGTATGGGTCAGTTTGGCACGGGTCAGTTTGGTCGTCTTTAACACGGCTATTAGTCATATAGATAAATTAACATGTAATCTTAAGTTAGTCCAGCTGAGGTCATATACTCATATCGGATAAGGTTGATTCTGGGTCGGGTCAATATCAGGGTTAGCAATATTTGAGCCAACTAGGAATCAGACAGGTCTGGTCTTCGGGTATAATTTGGGTTTGTGTCGGGTCATCTTTTCAAATATGTATTTTAACCCCTGACATGAAGTGTTGGATAAGGCCGCTTGATAAGAAGTTAAGTTACACTAAGACATTGTGGACTACTCTCTTCATCCTGGTCATTTGTTTACCTATTCCATTTTTTAGGTGTCTCACTCATTTGTTTAGCTTTCTAATTTTGGAATGCTTTTCATGAGTTATTTGATCATAACCCCATCTTGATCCACTTGTCCACCAACAAGTATATCCAAAAATAGTCCCCTCCCTCTCCTTGGTCTTTGTGCCAAAACAAAAGGTAAAAAATGACCGGGGCGGAGGGAGTATTAATTTGCCACGTTGAAAATACGTAACAAAAAAAAAACCTTCAAAGATCATGTCTTACTGCTTTTATTGGCATGGGGGAGGGATCAACAATGGTAGAAGGGAGGATGACAAATCAACAACCACTACGTTTTTTTTACATCAGGAAAAAATAAACTTAGACAAGAAATAAAAACACAAGACAACTTACTTGACCAGTGAATACCACAAGCAATCGCTGTTGCAGCTCAACCTTCAATTCAGGAGAGATCAACAACGGAATGACCTGAAGTCGCAAAGGGATTCCAGGGAAGCTACTTGTAAACTTGATACCAGGATATAACCCTCCAATCTGATCTTGCCAACCTCCACCTGTGCCCATGAGCTGTTCTAATACCAATACCAGTCTAGCAACGTTTTCATTCCCATCATCTCCATCGACAATTTGAAGAAGTCCTTTCACTACAGCAGCCGCAAGTATACTGGATGTACCTAATCCACTGCCACGTGGAACATTGGCCCATGTCTTGATCTCCAATCCCATATCTTGAAGAGTCTTGTCATGAATGACACCAGTCACAAGCAAAGCACACTTGACAAGCCTAAATGGGTCATCATTTTCAAAAGGAGGGGCAATCGAGGTAAGATCTCGAATGAATAACTCGTTTGTAGCATCATCACTGATTGATATACCAGTACTCGTGGTTGTGTTTATGATTGCACCAACTGGAAGGGAATCTTCCAGACAAATGGCCATATTTAGAACACAACCAGCACGTTCTAGACTCCATGGAGGGGTATCGCTCCAACCCCCGACAAAATCTACGCGTACTGGTAATTCCACCTTCACTGTCCGAGGAAAGTTTTGCTTCTTTGAAAATGCTTTGAGCTGGCTTATTTCATGTGGTAGAGCGAGCGTGCCACGGGAAGCATCTAAGAGATCTTCTGCGGGTAAAAAGATTAAGAAAGACGTAAATCACATCTGAAATATGAATTTGTGTTCTCCAATTAGTCTCCTCTGAGACGGTCTTATATTAATATAACTGACACTAACCGAATTCAGATAGATCCGCAAACTTTATACCATTACCCCACTAAAAGATGAAACCAACAATCAACTACCCCATGGTATGGGTCATTCTCGTAATAATCTCCTCATGAGACAGTCTTATATACAAATTCGTGTTCCATGACTTCGGTCAAAGAAGTCAAATTTAAAGCCTTTATCCAAAATAATACCTTTAAAGCCATATCTAACGGCTGAAGCCGTTTCATCAGCAACTGCAGCCCAAACTTTGTCCTCAAGCTCATCGGCTATTCTTTCATCATTGCAAGCACGGAGGAGGTCCACTTTCACCTGATATGCACGGCTTTTAGGAACCATTTTTGAATTATGGACCTGGAGACTTGGGCACATTGCCAAAAAGTCCCTGCAAATTTCAGCTCCTGACGCTTCCATTTGCATCACCTCTTGACACAATTGAAACAAGTTACGCCCAAGCAACCCGAAGTTGATGCACGCCCTAGCTATACCAGCAGCAAGCTCAGCTTGGTGATTGCTGGAACCCAAACACATTTCCTGGAAGTCAATGGACCTATGTAGCACTTCTAAACTGACACGAGGAGAGCTTCTCCACAAGTGAAGCATGGTTCCGTTTTTATAGTAACTTGAGCCCATTAACCATGATGCCAGATGAAGCATTTCAAAGTAAGGGAGGACGGGAAATATCCTTGCATTCCACAAGCATTTTTCACTAACACCTGTTGGTTCCCAAAGATCGGTTTCCTGAATGTGTAAATCACGTAAGACCTTCTTCCATGGTCTACCACAAAAAGTCCCATCCTTGAGAATCGAGGTCTTTGGATTATCATGAAGTCCACAGTACACAATAACTCTATCACTGCAAACGGCTAACGGCACCTCCCATATACAGTGGCGGTCTGGGAGCATAAATCTTAGTGGATCTTTTACTGTGTTATCAGAAGTCCCAGGAATATTCATACCTAAAACTATACAAAGCGAGCCAATTTGTATCCCACTTGAAATGGATGAATCATAGATCAGAGAATCTTCACCTATAGAGACCTCAGGTAAAATTTTGCTGGAAAGAACAACAGCTGATGCTGCAATGTCTGATGATGTGGTTGCTGGTATAGAACATAAGTGTCTTCTTCCAACTAGTCCAGAGTCGGTCCCACTAAGATGATCCAAAACTTCACTTGACGTTCCAAAATGCAAAAAGAGCAATTCATCTGTGCAGAGATAAATTAGTTCATTCATTCTGAAACCATGTTTATTACACTTTAAGCACGAATGAAAATGACTCCTTAAACATCAACCACATTCTAAATATTATAAAGCCACGAGTTTGAGTTCGTTGAAGGTTGGTCCCACCAATGAAGTAAGAGTCTGGGTACGAGATTTTTAAATGAGAGAAAATGTGCTTTATCTCATTGGAAAATTAACACATAAATGACTGTCTAGGATCTTTTTTAATAGACCGGAAAGGTAGGAATAAATAAAAGAATTTCCCAATAAGACTACTTTTCACTTCACTCAGCTGGATAACAATATATGGTAACAAAGGACGCGAGAGTTCACAAGCTATTTCCCATTTAGATAGATGCTTCCCTATCAACCCAGACAACCGGCCTGCTGATTTAAGTTAAATTTCGGAGACAGTAACGCAGTCAAGCATTGGCTATGTATGACCAGTTACATCAATATAGACATACTTTGTAATCCTAGTCAATAATACATTGATACCACCACTAATTTTGCATTCCATGAAACCCTAACAGGCTTTTTTTTTTTGTATTTTAAAAAAAAAAAACAAAGGACAAAAATCCAACACTAAATAGTAAATATCAGATCCAGATGAAAAAACATGAGGAAAATGTGATTTTGACGCAGAACACATAGGACTCAGAAAACACGTTATAAGAATTTTAACATACTAGCACAATAGCTGAACATCTGTTTGTTTCCCAGTTTGTTAAGAAGTTCAGTTCCCAATGGTCTCTTCTTCAACCATTCATGCTTTTTTGGCACCCAAGCTGCAACCAAGTCTTCGTACAAGCTCATCTGCAAAGTGTTACATTTTAAACAGATGACTGTCATTAAAGGAATATGCACTCGAGAAACTGAAAAAAGATGGGAACAAAGCTTAAGCAAAAACCAGATTTAAAGACCATCGAGATAATTGTAAGAGATTTGCAGTTCTAGCACCTAAAGCAGGTTAAATGTTCACAGACGAAAATTAAAATCCTTTATATAAATTTCTATTTTTCCCCTTTTTTGGCTCTATACAAACAATCAAACCAGGCAACAAAAGATACCCTCAAAAGTTAACAGCTTGCCTCTTTTTTACTCTCCAGAAGCTCCTGAATCAAAGATTGGCAAGAACACGCAAGCTTCACAAGCTCAACCCATGCTTTACCTCTGACAGCTATGATTCCAGTGTCCAGCAATGTTCTCCCATCATTCAGAATAGCCTGATTTTCAACAAGCTCCGCAACAGTAGGTTTCTGCAGAAGGTTGTCTACTAAACTGACGGAAGAGGCAGCAGTTAAAGAGCCAGTTTCTGAAGCCACGACAACTCCATGGTTAGAGGCAATGTCGAGGGTTATTGGGACTGTGATTATACACGATGTGTTCTCTGGTAGAACCATACTAGAGGCGTCAAAACAAGGAAGGACATCTCCCGTCATAATGAACAAACCACCTGCATATTAATTGCAACAGCACAGGCCTTCAGTTAGGCAAGCTTCATGCATCACATAAAATTGACAATCACAAAACAGATTGTTGTCGATATTTTATTGATTCAAATCACATAATTGAGAAAACTAATTACAGTCACTGTACAAAATCACATGAGAAATTTGACAGAGTATTTTATCCTTGAGTACTTAACGACTGCAAGGTCTTACTCGATGATCTCCAAAAATTGGAAGCCACAAATTAGCCAATATATCTACTAAACATAACACAAAAAGTTTCCTTTCTAATTGTTTTTTGTTCTTATGTGTGTCCAATGGAAGGTCACCTCAAACTGCCTACGTCTGCCGTTTGCTCAAGTGAAGGACGGAAAGCTTGGAGATTAAACAAAACCAACAGGATCATAACTCACCGGTTTACTATTTGGAACAATTGGGATACCAGAAACCAACAGTATATGGGGTCAGCTAATATGAAATCGAGAGTATATATTGCACCTGGAGAGATCTGATAACCTAATGTACCAATAAAGCTACCAACAAAATTGAAACTATAAAAGCACCCTATGTGGTACTAATAGAGCCATTACCCGCACAGATAAAGAAATCATGTATAAATTGTGCTTCTTAAAGGGATTGCAGTGTGCAATGGAAAGAAACAACTCTTAACAAATTGTGCTGCAATGCATATATTTAGAGTTCACAATTAAAATAATGCTCAAAAATAAAATATTTGTCGTTTTGGGTCGGAAACAAAATTAATTGTTAAAATGGTGTCCATGTAGGTTTGGGTAAACCAAACCTAATACCCATAATCCAATGTCTTTTTTTTTTTTTTTTTTAACATAATCCAATGTCTTTACCATCACCAATAGACACCTCATCCTCCTCCGTGACCACCACAACACCACCATATCTCTAGCCACTCCACGAGCTACATCACTCACCAGTCACTACCACCCAATCTCAACTCACCAAGCACGGCCACCAAGTCGCCAACCACCACCTAAGACAAGGGGAATCTAGTAGTAACTCAAATACCAGAATTGAGCCAATAAACCCCCAGATTTACAGTGGAGATCATCACTCATAACACCATAAACCAACAAATTAACCATGTAGTACATATCCCCTATTTTTCGCAATTTCAATCCTTGAATTTGAGCAGTGTATTCGCTCAAATGCGCTCCAATTGTAAAATCAGAACCATTTGATGCAGTTAAATCAATTTGGGAATTAATTTTTTTTATTTGCAGATCTTTTGGTGGTTGGCAGAGTACAGTCGCATCAGTGAATGACAACGGCGGATGCGGAGAAACGCAATTATGATGCAGGTGGGGCTCGATGGTAGCATGGGGGTGTCGGTCGTCGTCTTGATTAGAGCGAGACAAGCAATGGTGTTTATGGGTGAAGCGAGCGAGAGAGAGGGTCAAACGTGGTGGTAGGTGAGGTGGTGCGAGGCAGGGCTGAGGAGGCGCGACGAGGGTGAGATTTAGGTGAGGTGGTGCGTGAGGGTGGTGGTTGCTTAGGGATGCTAACGTGGTGGTCGTGGGAGTAGATTGGCGTTCTTGTGGGTGAGTGAGGGAGTTGGTCGTGGAGTTAGTGCTGGTCAAGGAGGGAGAATTGGTGGTTGGCAAAAAGCATTGGATTATGGGTATTAGGTTTGGTTTATCCAACCCTACATAAACACCATTTTGACAATTAGTTTTGTTTCCGACCCAAAACGATAAATACTTTATTTTTGAACATTATTCTAAAAAATCGTTCATATATTTATTTGTGGCTTTATATTGTGCTGCTGTTGAGAATTGATTCAAATTCTTAGGCTACTAACTATGGTTGTTAATGTCTTGTCGGTTACAAGATTGAGCTTAAGTTTTATATTGTGCTGCTGTTGAGAAACAACTTTTATGGTTGTTTAATTAGGGGACTTTTATTTTGGAGTTTATTGAGTCATTAGTGGGTGACATTCCAAATTCCTAGCTTAAGTTATGTTTTTCCTAGTCCTATATAAGTGTGGTGTACTCCAGTATTTTATATGCAATAAGAACAAGTATTTTTGTTTTCTACCTAATTTTTGTTTGTTTATTATTTGTTCTATTGTCAATAGCTGCACGGCATGGCTGTTTACTGTTTCTTGTGCTGCATACATATGGCTTAGTGTTGCACATATATAATGCTTTAGGTAACTTTAAGAGAAACCAACTCAAAGGACTAAAGCCAAAATAGACCTTGATGGTAGAAATTATGATTAACCTTCATTCTTGAAAGCTTGCCTTGCACAGGACGATATTGCAAGTATATGGTCAAAAAGCAATGGCACAGGCCCATCAGGGTCATCTGCTGCCAGATATGGAAGCGGCAAGAAAACTTTTCCCATAGGATTTGCCCACGGAACCCGCTTAGAGTCACCTCCAGCATGCAGTAACAGTATATGCTTTTTTTCTAATACGTCACTATATGGCAGGTAAGAAGCTCCATTGTCAGCACTTCCGACATTTACCTCTGCAGCCTGTTTGTTTTTAAGAAACACAGAGTCTAAACAGTAGAATGGAAAGAAAGAATGAATGAAATACAATAAAAAAAAAAAAAAAGGTGATATTTTAATTTTTGGGATATTCTATGGTGTACACCCCGAGTTTTATATAAACAGTAGAATGGAAAGAAAGAATGAATGAAATACAATAAAAAAAAGGTGATATTTAAATTTTTTGGATATTCTATGGTGTAACCCGAGTTTTTCGGTTTTCTATGTTATACACTACTTATACCCCCATATTTTTAAAATTCTATGGTATACCCCTAAACTTCTTACTTATTTCTCCATCATGACCTCCTTCAAATCTCCATTAGCTTTATCACTATCAAACAACCGTACTTTGACCTTTATTTTGACTCATTAATGTTCTATCATCATTCTATATGAGAAGTGTCACAAATTACTTTTAATAAACACAAACTACTATTAGAAACCTCCGTTATGAAGCATGAAATGATAATGGAGATTTGATGAATTTGAGTTGAATTCGTATACTATTATTTGGTGGGTTAATGGGTAATTCGGCGAACTAATAAGTAAATGTGTAGATTATCTAGTAATTGGAATGGTAAATAGACGATTTAATAGATCAATTAAGAACTAAGTTAGCAAAGACAATATGTAAGGTCATGGTATAGACTAATGTATAGAATTTAGGGGTACACCATAAAGTTCAAAATTATAGGGGTATAGCATAGAAAACCGAAAAACTTGAGAATAAACCATAGAATACGGCATATTCTGAAGTAATGCTACCTACGGCATTCTTGTTAGAGTTGCTTTCAATAAGAGTTATAGAACAAAACCAAACTAAAAACTTCTCGTACCAATCCCGTTGTCCATGTATCAAATATAGGCCTTTAACTACTTGGAGGGCATACCAGAGAGCAGTATCATCTCTCTGCCAGACTAATTAACTACGGTGAACTTAGAATTAATAACAGCAGCCTGCTTTTGACAGTTCAAAGTACGCGTTGCAAAAATTTTCTCCCTCTCATTATTTGTAACTATGATGTCAGCTTCATAAGAGTCCCTAATCATCTCAAACGAAGTCCCTTCCATATTTTGCTCAGGCATAAACCCACGTATCATCATGTGTGACTTCTATCTCTGCAACTATCCTCTGTAATCAGGCAATTACACTGAGGTATGAACTATACATCTACAGGGAAAGCTATTAACTTCAGAACAATCGGGTTAAAGGGTGTGGACTCTTAATCTGCACAACACAGTTTTTAAATGCACAAAACAATCCATATTTTCACCATTATGCATTGATAGCTGATACATCTTTGGCATTGTATAGAAACAGGAGATCGATAAATCAGTGTTCTTTAAATCATATGAATCCTACCTAATCCATCCATTACTCAATTTCTACAAATTGCAAACTAGTTGCCATAGTTGAACTATTGAAGCTATCATCATCTTGGCATCCTCCTAAGCTTTACCATTACTGCCGTGATCAAACCAACATAAATATTTCGCCTTCCTATCAATGTTCCGAAAGTTGAGATCTTTTGTATCCAACTATATAACATATGATCACCATTTACCGCTACTATTGTTACTACTGAGTCTTGAGCCCAATATAATTCAAGGTCAGCTAAATAAAATGATTTTGACAACACTGACAAGGAAATATGATCGTCATCTCCAGGTCTCCACCAAAACCCACACTAACCATCCTCACCCTATTCAACCATGACTCTTAGTTCACACACCCCAAAATGATTCGCAATTGGCTAAATAAAATGATTGTGATGCTATCCAAGGATCCAACTGATCGTCAACTACTCTGAACCCAAGAACAACAAAACCTCAATGCCTCACCCAATTAAAACCTTAATAACTCGATCCCTAATGTCAAAGAGTTTAGAATTCTACACAACAATGCACCAATGTAGCTAATAATCCACTCTGAACCCAAGAACAACAAAACCTCAATGCCTCACCCAATTAAAACCTTAATAACTCGATCCCTAATGTCAAAGAGTTTAGAATTCTACACAGCAATGCACCAATGTAGCTAATAATCCACCCATGTTCTCTTAAACCGACACTCTTCACACGCCTAAGGCACTAATTTAGGGCTGACTGAAAATTCTCTGAAACCTTAACTCATTTCAACCTAATACCGTCTCACAACCTGATTATCACTGCATCCACATTCATGACAAACTCAAATGTCTCAAAATTCATAAAACCTCAGACTCGTTTCACATTAATACCATCTCACACACCTGATCACCCACCACATAAATGCTATAAGCAATGACCGAACAAATGGCTGTCGCACTAGAATCAATTTATACCCTCTCCGTCCTAATCATTTGTTTACAGTTTGATTAAAACACCCTATAAAAATTACAAAAATGACTGAACCGTCCACATTTACTGCAATCATAATTTAAAGTCTCTTGATTTCAATCATATGTTTAAAGTCGATTAAAAGGTATACAATTGAGTGGGACGGAAATCCTGGTTCGGCCAGTGTAAACATAAAATGTGACGTACCTGATGAGCGGTAATTCCAAGATAATGAAGAGCGAGTTGACGGAGGGCGTGAAGAGTGGCAGCCCCGGAACCAATACGACAGCCATGAGGGTCAGGAACAGCGAGAGTTACAGTATCGGGGGCGATACGACGAAGGCGCTTGGCTCGATTAAGCTGCCAATCATAGAGTTTGGCTTGTTCGGGGGACGCAGCCGTAAGAACGACAGCGTCCCACGTTGGAACCCGCGTAGGGTGCCTAACCGATAACCTGAGCCTGTACCAGGATTTACGGAGAGTGGCGGTTATGTCGGATTTAGTGGGTCGGCGGGATTTTGTGTTTCCGAAGGATGACATTGGTTTTTGCCGACACAGTGAGTAGAGTGAGATGATGAGCGAAAAGAGAGTGTCTTGGGAGTTAATGAGTTATGGTGTGTGGTCCTGCTGTTTGGGATCTGACTTGTGAGGATGGTGATCAAAATTTGGGAAGAGAAGATTTAAAAAATAAAAAATTAAATGGCGTCGCCCGGGTTCGAACCGGAGACCTTCAGTGTGTTAGACTGACGTGATAACCAACTACACCACGACACCTTCTTAACTTCATCTTTTGATCCTATATTTAATTCTCAAATTGTTTACTTTGTTTTTTTTTTGTTGTGAAGGAGCTGTGGTCATGCTTTTCCATTGTCGTCTTTCTTCCTGCAAACTTCTATACTCACTTCATTGTCTACTTAAATGGGTCTTAACTTTTTAGTAAATTTGGTAATGAGGAACAAAACAAGGTGAAGAACAAAGAAATGGGTCATAACTTCTCTTCAGATGCTCTGTTTTTCTCCATTACGGCAAACTTTTGTTAGTATCGTCTGAGCTCTAGAGAGCGTGTCAATTTCCGAAACATATGCCAACACTTAAACATATGCCAACACTTAGTCCGTTAATTGAGGGCATAGTAGAAAAGTTTCAGGCAATTGGCATAGCCCCTTTTCAGTTGCAACTGTAGTGTTGTTGGCTATACTTCTTTTCTCTTTCTTATGAGTTTGAAACAGATTTACTATTGGAAATTAGACGATTGCATAACTTGAATGTCTTGTGTATATTTTTTTTGCATCGTGTTCTATTTTTCCCATTCTATGTAATTGAGTTTTGTTCACTTAGTAGGACTTCCTGCAAATGTCAATTATTCTGCTTGCTTTTGCAATTCGCTTCCCTACCGAAATTCCGGTTACCACAAGACCGCTCTTAAAGCATGCTACAAAACTGCTGGTAGAGCGTTACCCATCAACTAAGCCATAGTATAAAAATCGTAGCTTAACTCGACCTATGCAATGCACACAGGGCCAACAAAGATTACCGGCGTCGGTGCTAAAACAGAGTAATCCATTTCTTGTCAACCCTCGCCTTAGGCATAAGCTTCCAAAGAGCCATGCATGGATATACACCACACAACATCCTCAATTTAGTGGGAGCAGCTTGCTACACACGAATTATATGCGTAGCACCATCCTGCATCACTTCCTTTGTGCAACCTGAAAGCCGCTGTCCTGGACCACGGCTTTGTGGTTTGTGCCTTGCATTAGGATCAGTTTTTGTCAAAATTTGTGTGAGCCGCTGTCGCCCACAGCGGTTTTGAAAAAAAACGCAAAAAATCCCAAAAACGAGGACCCATAAAGCGTAATTAGTTTCGTAAATAACGCCAAAACCAAAAAAAAAATCCACCAATACTGCTATAATCACAATACTACTCTGCTCCCTAATAATCTCCCACTTTGACATATGTTCTTATTACACACTTACATAAACCGGCTACTCTATACTACCATGTTACTCTGCACCCTTTTCATCAACCTATAGAACACTATCCCAATGCGGTAATACTATATCCCGCGCACTTTACCACGTATGCAGTTTTACGGTTCATGTTGGAAATAATAGATACTGTAAGGGCAAAATAAACAAATAAAATGGATTAGATAAACCTCACTATGTCGTGGTATGGAAGTGACTGTCTTAGAAGCTTAATCGCGCCCTCGACACGGTGCTTATCAAACAAGAACGACGCTCCCCAAGGCAGCGCTCCTTCAATTGTGCACCCAAAAGGAAGAGTAGGAACTCGAAAGTAGTTGCTCAGATTAATAAGGAACCACGGGAAAAAAAGGATATGAAATAGAAATTGTTTTTAATTCGGATAATAAAAATGACCAAGGAATGGTCTTATTTATAGTAGAAAGATAGCAAAACTAGTAGATACTTAAATAAAACACAAGTCTCAATACTGACTTTTGTGAGTAACAAGAAATTGGTTTCCAAGGCTGATCACACAGGACTCGAAAAGTCATTTGTGCAAAAAATAAGACGAGAAAAAAAATTTCCATTAGTCACAAAAACAAAACAAACCCCACCACACGGCACGTGCGAGCCGATTCGGACCGTAGCGCGCAGGGAGAGATCATACTAGCCTCCATAATAACAAGAACTTAGGAAAGGAACACTTAATATATAAACACAAGAATGGTTCCTTATTCTACCAATGTGGAACAAACTTATTTACTCTAGCATTTCAAATAGTTTGAAGTAATATGGGCGTCAATCGGATAACATGTATTGAGTCCCTTGCAGGAAACACATAGAATCAAACGTGGAAGACTAGTTCACAACTTCACATTCATTCTGAACCAATGTGCGTGCTGCAATGCCAATTGTTTCATACATATGGAATTATGGATCACACCCTCAAATTTGAATTTGGAATTTCATCAGCATCACAAATGTTTTCTGCAATTTATTACAGCAATCATCCACCATTCACAAATGGTACACATAAATATCATGAGTAATATATACTCTGTAATACAAATATGAAAAAATCAAACTTCAAGCAACCACAATTCATCTCGTAACAGCAATCTCAATCAGTGTCTCAAGAGCTCCTGCAAATTACGGTTAGAGAGTCGTATACCGGCAGTCTTACCCTTGTACTGGCAACACGTACAAATTCATCTCACACAACAATAATAATCAAACCATTAAAATTCATCAAGTCAAACTTAAATCAAGCAACATATTACAAGTCGACAAATTGAAGAACAAGTTGTTCAATAACATTAATTCTTCATGGATTTCCCATAACCAACTTCTTATGATTATTATTATTGTTATTATTAATAGAAAGCTGAGAAAAAACCTTGAGAAATTCTTCAAGAACATCATTAACCAAGTCAATTTTTTTCCCTTTATCAACAACTAACTTAACCAACCCAACAAAATTCTTCTCAAATTTACCCTTCTCCAAAAGCTCTTTTACAACTTTACCCTTCTCACTCTCCTCCACAACCTCATCCATCATAAACTCCCTAACATGACCATTTCTCATCACCTTGAGCAACCTCCTAACATCCCTCTCAACCTTCAAAACCGTGCCGTTGGATTGCGACACGTCCAAAAGCGCAGCGGCGTACCCACTTGCCGCTTTCCGATGAACATGGGCTCTAGGAGGGGGTGGAGGTAGGTGTGGGGATAAGATAGTCTTTTTGGTGTAGTGGAGGTTGAGAGGGGTAAAAGTGTCTTTTTGGTGTAGGGTGGAAAGTGATGAGGTGGTGGAAGGGTGGTTGTGATGGTGGTGGTGGTGGTGGTGGGAGAAAGGAGGGTTGAGTTGAGGGTGGTGGTTGGGTTTGGATTGTTTGGGGAATTGGAAGGTGGTTGTTGTTAGGGAGGATGATAAGGTTTCCATGTTGTATGGTGTTTTGTGTGGGGAATTTTTTGGGGGAAATTTTCAAGATTAGTCAAGTAATAGGAACTAGGGGTATTAATTACTTCCTCTATCACCGTTAAGTCGTTAACACCGTTAATTTTTATCATTTTGTTTTGATACAAAGACTAAAAAAGGAGGGGACCAATTATTAAATGACAAGTGGACAAAATTAAGTGTAAATATCAAGTAGTTCATCAAGTTCATTCTTAAAATAGAAAGGATAACAATTAATTAAGACACTCAAAATAAAATACGACAAAAAATAATCGGGATATAAAGAGTGCAATTAACCCGTATCTAGGATCGTTGTACCATAAAATATGGCTAATTAATATTTTTGCTTGATTCAATGTCTTGCATAGTATTTGAAAGTCATTATACTCTTGTGAGTCTCATTTGTTTATCTACGTTTATTTAATAAAATATACGGAGTAGTTCACAAACAATGTAAAAGACTAAAAGGTAAACAAATGATTATGACGGAAGGAGTATGTTTAAGAAAGATATGCATGTGTGTTATGGACAAAAATCCGCTTTTAATCAAAGGGACGCATGGCAACTACCGATTGGTGAAGGAAGGAAAAAGAGGATCGATGATGTGGCGGTATGTGGGCCATTGGATGAAAGCCAAACAAACACAATTAATGTGTTTGTTACACACGCACAAAGAAAGAGTCAACAACCAACTCCTACTTTTCTGCAACGGATGGAGGGAATCCAGGAGCAGAATAAGAAGTTGTTGAAGACCCAGAATACCGCCCAGAGCAGCATATAAAAGGGGAAGGAGCGGCATTTCAAAGGCATTCAATCTCCACAAGCATTTTTAACTCCATTCTCCACTCTAGCAATTATAT
>VHZZ01001038.1:155436-173151 GCA_009801015.1 Silene noctiflora | reverse complement strand
TTGCGGTTATATGCGGTATTGCTGCGGATTGCTAAAGGTAGGGTTTCCCTACTCAGTTATTGTATATATGGCTGTAAGATGGATGTTGGCTGATTAACATGTATGTATTGTTGGTTTAGATAGTATTGGTAATTGTAGCTGATTTAATGTATTGAATGCATTGTCTGTGGTTCGCGAGGCGTGCCCTCAGCTGAGTGGAGTCACTTGCGGGAGTGACTTCACGCCCTTGATTCGCCCTCTGTGGAACCCGCCACAGAAGGGGAAGTGCGCATTAAGGAACATGGGTTGACGCTCAGAATGGATGAGCGAGAATTTGGTGGGTACGGCTGCGGTCCCCCACTGGCGGCGTGGAGTACCCAATGTGAGGGGTATTCCGGCAGGACTACGCATCTTAGTGTGTAGTCAGTGTTTAGATATGTGACAGTGTGGATGCATGTTTATGGTATTCGTTTTTGTGTGCTTATACTGTTACTGACCGTGTGTGGTGTTCTCTGTGTTTCTTTTATGTTATGTCTGTCGTGATTCTTTATGGTGAGCAGTCAGTCTTAGCAGGTTGCTTTCTGGATCTTAGCTGGGTTCTTTGGAGGGACGAGTTCACCACGAGTCACGACAAATAGTTTACGTACATGGTTGTGTCTTGAGATGTATTTGTTCTTTTGGTTTAATGACATGTAATAACTTAAAATGTTCTCTTATTGACGTTTGATTATTACTTTACCTTGGGTTGCCGAGATGGTAACACCCGTATCTGTTGGGGAAGGTCTTGTTAAGGCTCCTTGGTAGATGGGGGTGTTACATTTACGCACTCGGTCGAGTACCAAAATACTCGACCGAATCAGCCGCAGTCGGTCGAGTGCACCACACTCGGCCGAGTGTCCAGTACTAGGTCTAGTCCCTGAGTCTATATCAATGATTTATAAAAAGGTCAAAGGCATTTAAGGTCAGTCAACGGGTCCTCCAATGGGACGGGTATTACAGTCTTCCCCCTTAAGAAGAACTTCGTCCCCGAAGTTCAACTCCTCAACACCAAGGTTTGTTCAACACTAAGGTCCAGTAGATTAGATCTCACTCGATACTAATTACGACTCACCTAATCGTCACCATCCGCTGGTCTAGACCCCATGTCATCTCCATCCATCCCGTTTCATACCTACATGTCACGCGGCACATACCATATAATAACTTTTTGTGATAGCTTGCCTAATCAAACCACTCACATAAAACACGTATACACACATATATAACATTCTACTTAGCAAAACATGTAGTGCAAATTCATCCACGCGCGCAAAGCACTCTACCCCCCTTAAAAGGAACTTCGCCCCCGAAGTTCACCCTCTGAGTGTTCAAGAACAAAAGTCACACTAGTACTATACTATTTCAGTGTATACGATGAATGGTATCAACGAATCACATCTAAAACAAGTGTGTCAGATACAAAGTTTAATAGTATAGGTTGCCCCTTAACATGACATACCCAATAAAGTCGTGTCCCCTCAAGATCGTGTCCCCTCAAGATCATGTCCCAAGCCAAACCATAACTCATAACCACCATGTAACCAGCATTTCATACCTAAGATATATCATACGAGCAAAAGATAATCAATGTTAAATTAGCTGGTATTCGGTCGAAATACCATACTCGGTCGATTAATAGTCACTCGGTCGAGTAAGCAGAACTTGGTCGAGTGCTCTGTGTACTCGGTCGAGTAGCTAAAAAACAGAATGCCACCCCCAACACTGGAATTAAGGTACTAGGTCGAGTATGCCTTACTCGATCGAGTCCCTCCCGTATACTCGTTCGAGTACTCAAACAAAAAAGGGTCTTCCACAACACCAACACCCCGACAAGACTACCAACGTTCACCTGCAAAAGAAATAAGTACGGTGACTCGGGGTCACCCAAGGTAGGATGTTATGAATATAAAGTCTTAAAATGCAAGATAAATCTTGGCCTTATGGCCACATACACATCCCGAGATAACATCTTGTGCCACAAGGCACCAAATAGATAAATGTTTGACAAACAAATAAGGATTATTTCATAGAAATAATCCATCATAAGCCTCATCTTCTCATATTAATCTATCCTAGTGTGTAACTGAGAAAAATCCCATCTTTGACGTCATTTTACTTGCAATAGACTAACCCCATTTTTTACCTGCTATTCCCACTTTTTTAGCAAGTGACATTGTGGGTCCCATTTTTCCTTCTAATTTCTCTTCTTCTTCGTTCTAAATCTTCTTAACTTTTCCTAATCACCCATTCTTCCTCCTAACTTCTCACATAAACTACACCGAACTGTCCCATTTGTTTTTTGAAACCTTTAACTTCATCCTCCATCAACAACCCTCACCATCACCACCACCACCACTTCAGCCAAACCACCACTACACCAAAGTATTATGAATACGACCAAAAATTATGGCGCCTGCTAGATTGAGTTCTGGTCCAGAGCGGAGAAACTGGTGAACCCAAATCGAGCTCTCAAATATTGGGGATTGTTGTTGGTGAACCCAGAAACAATGGATATAATAATTCATATGAAAAAAGAACAAAAACCTAGAAAATTATACTGAAATTAATAAAAAAAAATGGAGAAATGGGTTTTGAAGAAGGGAGAACAACGGATGTAAGTGTTACTATGCCCATAAAGTTGTTTGTACGGTAATGAAAATTAATTCGACGGCTTAGGATGTGCCTTGCCATGACATCGTTTCGGACTAACCCATTATGTCATACTTTCGCCCCTCATCAAATTCAGCTAGGAATCTTTTTCCGGATCTAGTATCGGAATCCAATAATCAATGCAACAAGCCTTATTGTCTTGTCGACAGCGGTAACCGTAAGTGGGGTTTTAGGTGTTTAATGTTTGGTGATGAAGCAAGGAGTATAAATAGGCAAAGGGATGATTTCAATGGAAGATGGTTGGGAGTGGAGACGAGGGGATTGGTGATGGACGGTGGTGTGAGATTAAGAAGATGAAGTTAGTCACTTAGTGTTTTTGGTGATTGATGATTGATTTTGCTAGTGTTTGGTGATTGTTAATGTAACACCCTCACACTCCAAAGTGCCTTACCAAGGCCACCTAGAGTATAAAGGTGCTACCATCTCGGTTTCCCAAGGCAATGTATATCATTAGACAATAAAGAAACATTATTTAAATAAATAGTTAAGGTGATTACAACATTTATCAAACTGTCTAACAAAATACAACTGAAAACAAAGTTTCAAAAACCAACTACTACAGACTCGAACACAGCGGAAGACTCTCYTAACACTTCGTGGTGACACCCCCAGTTATCCCATGCGCATCATCTCATACCTGCTCAACAACTGCTCACCATCCCCGAATAGATCACCACAGTTTTTAAAACAATTAAACGGGGTCAGTTACTGCATATACAAAATATGAAACAAGGTACATACACGCGCACACACACACACACACAATCCACCAACTCCGCCACATCTCCACATCACTCCGCATCACTGAGTACACACCCAAGGTGTGTAGCCCTGCCAGTGGGGGACCGCAGCCGTTCCCACCTAAGCCCCGCTCATCAATCTGAGCGAAAACCCTAGTTCATTAATGTGCACATCCCCTCCCGTGGCGGGTTCCACGGAGGGCGAATCAAGGGCGTGAAGTCACTCCCGCAAGTGACTCCACTCAGCCGAGAACGCATCTCGCATCATACTCCAATCACCACCTCCATCATACCGTCACATCATACAACACAAAACATATATACATCATACAAACACAATAACCAATTACCATCAATATCAATATAACCGCATAATGAACAATCAACAATCATCTTACAATTATGTATACAATAACCGAGTAGGGAAACCCTACCTTTTCGCATTCCGCTATGACTGCAGCCAATCATACAATTGTACAAGCATATCACATCGTCACCTACAACAATAATCAATAACTACACATCATAAACTGATTTCTACCCAAAACCCCAAATCTCCCAAATTAGGGTTTAACCAACATTAACGGAACAATACAAAAACGATACTAGGATCTTACCCACGAGACAAGGATCAACATGATGCAAACGACGCTGAAAACCCCTGACTCAAGCTCCGGGATTTGCACATAATGCGAGTGTACAAAGCGACGATCTTTTGAGAGGTTTTTCTTGTGAAAGTTTAAGGTTACGAAATAATGAGATGTCGCCGATTGAAGTAAATTATTAAACTCGCGTTATTAACAAAACCCAACTTAACCGGCCCGCATAAGTAACCTACTCGATCGAGTAAGTATGTTACTCGATCGAGTAACTCTAGTACTCGATCGAGTACCACACTTCCAGACTCTGACTTAAACAGACACAGACTTACTCGACAGAGTAAGTCCTACTCGATCGAGTCACCAAAGGCAGGGAAAACCGTAGTATTACAGTTAATGGAGAAGGTAAAGAGATGAAGAGGATAAAGGGAAGGGATTAAGATTATTATTGTTTTAATTGTTGGGTTAAGGTTATTCTTGTTTTTATTGATTTTAATTTTTTTTTTTAAGTGTGACCTGACAAACAAGTAGTCGGTTACCTGGTGCATTGTGAGATAAATGACGACAAGGATGAGATTTTTTTATTTAAACACTAGGATGGATTAATATGAGAAGAGGGGTCTTAGTATGGATTATTCTCATGAAATAACCCAACAAATAAAGAACATAAACTCAAAGGTCGCCCTCCGGATCATCATCCATGACATCATCGTCCCTCAGTACACCTGAAGTCCCCACAACATCATATCCCCCTCCATAGCCAGACGGTGCAGTACTATATCCTCCTCCAAAGCCAGATGACGATCCACCTCCCATCCATCCACCCTGCTCATCCAGCTGACTCCCGAAGTTAGATCCTCATGGACCGGCTATGCATCACCTCTCAAAACTCTCCGGCTCGCCCCACGAAGACTGATCCATCCCTTAACAGTGGAAGACACCGCTATCATCACCAGGTCCTCTCCACCACGCCGGCTGAGCAACTCTGTCCCGATGCCCTGCTGCTTCGTCATCTCGTGAAGGTTCATCAACACTAAGGTGTTGGACAACCTCTTAGTCAGCTCACTCATCTGCATCCTCGGGTCATGCACCATAGGATAGCCTGGATACTGATACATGTGGCCTCCCTGCGGTACAAAATGGGTCTCCTCCGGTACCTCTCTCGTAGCCCTAGTCCCCCTAGGTGCTCGGGTCGCCTGAGTGGCCTCTTCCCGGCCAGAGGCTAGAGTAGGCTCCAGCGTGTCATGAAGCACATTCCCCGGGATAAGATATGTCTGGTGAGGTGGTGCCGCGTAGTTAGTGCACTCCTCCAGGTGCTCAATCTCAGGTAGGTTAGCCGGGTCAGGTAACCTCATCCACAACGTGACCCATACCCTCAAAGACAAAGTCTTATATCATCCAATACCCTTAGCCACTTTTGAAGCAGAAAGTAATCCTTGTCCAAAGCCGGCACACTCTTGAACATCACCGGGAAGTCGGGTGAGGCCTCAAAATTGGCCAACCTCTGGGCCACCCGGGTCGCTATGGCCCCACAGCTAAAGATGACGGTGAGGTGACGGGGCCATAAGAGCTAAACTGTTACACACAATCGTAGATGGACTGTAGTATAACCTTGCCTCTCTTTGCGGGTTCAGGTATGACATCAACAACATCACCTCATGAGAGTTAAGCTTACTCACATCACTCCTCTCATACACCAAACTAGTCATCATCCTTATGAAGATCTTCAGAGTCACGTGTTGCGCGTCGTTGATGAGCATGGCACTAACATTGACCTTGGTACCGGTTAACAAGGAAAGATATTCACTAGCTCTGGACTCCTTAGCCACATCAAAGTAATGGTCCGCTGTAGGCTTCTCCAACCCCAAATATTCATCTATGTCCTCTATAGTGAGGTCAAAGTCACGGTTCATCAACCTAAAACGACAAGTCTCGGCATCCTCATCATAAGAGAAAGAGCTCATGAATTCCAAGGTGAGGAATTCGTAAGAATGCTTCCTCAGTCGGTAAAGCCCTATTAACCCTAATGTCTCAAAGATGTCTCTCATATCCACCTCGATCCCCAACTCCTCCAATATACTTGTGTCCACGTACCTAGTAGCCCGAATGGTGCGAGTCATTAGGGACACAAAAACCTCCCGCTGCCTAAAATCGGCAAACATCACGGATGGATACTGAGCCACAGGTGGGACCGTTGGACCTTGGCTCCCCTGTCTCCGTTCAGCTGCATTTCCGGCCCTGGTTCGCTTGGTGGGTGGTCGGGTAGCGTTAGCTCTCGGCATGCTACATTGATATCAATTGACAACACAAGAAATTGGCGCAAGGATCGAAAACAAAAGGAATTTTACATTTCCATTACCAAGAAAAGTGAAGCCTTAAGACGGATTTTTGGTTCAAAATACTCAAAATCAGTTGCAAACTTGATAGTATTAGCATCCTATATCCCTTTTCTAGTCTTAAAAGAGGAATTGAAGTATCAAAAATCAAACTTTTGGATGAAACCCTAGAAAATTCAAATCCAATTACTACAAGTTTTGGCTTAAAATTTCGGTTTCTAGCATCAAAACAAGGGCTAAAACGAGTTCCATCATCATTTACAACATAAACCTAAGCATGAATCTAAGGCTTTCAACTTCTAATTGGGGATTTTGTTACCAAATGAAACGATTTTACCTTGTAAATTGAAAGAGGATGAACACAAGAAGGATGATTAAGACGGAGTTGAGAGGCAAAATCACAAGATCTTCAAGCTTTTGAAGTGAAAATAAAACAATTTGAGAGTGTTTGAGAGTGAGTAAAAGTTGAGTTGTGTCGAAAATAAGGAAGGATAAGGGTTTATAGAGAGTAACATTTTAATTCGTGATTTCTGGGTTATTGGAGCACTCGGTCGAGAACGGAACGCACTCGGTCGAGTGTACGCCACTCGGTCAAGTTCCAGGTACTCGGTCGAGTGTCCAAAATGGGCAGATTCAATCAAAGTTCTGCCTATTTATGAACTCGGTCGAGTATCATGCGCACTCGGTCGAGCACGCTTTTGCACTCGGTCGAGTTCCCCGAAAAGTCAAATAAAACGTCTGCATTGTCGATATCAGTGTTCCTGCAATAACATACGTCGTTCGGAGTCCGAGGAGCGTCCCGGAACTCGTCACTAATTACTTCCTACCTCATGATACTATCAAATCTACGCATCAAAGGCACAAACCACATTCTAACTACCTTATACTCCATCTTACTCTCAACTCAAAACACGCACTTATACATTATAGCATTACATTAAAACGTGTGCATACTCAAAGATTGTATATCATTCATGTACTCCACCTCCGAATGCTCAACAACTAGAACAGTTACATCATCATATAGTAAACCTTTCACTAGCACTGATACACGTACATCTATCAAACAACCATCGTTTACACTTCATACCATGTCACATTACATATAGTTACACATAATGCATACATCGAAAACATGTTCGACACATAACACACAAGCAACTACAACACGATATCCCACCCCGAGTTTATTGGCTTAAGCACATTGGGGCCGGGATTTTGGAATGAGGGCGCCTTCTCACCTAAAACCAAGCACAAGGGGCTCCCAACATATATAAACCAGGTTCATTTTAATTGACACCCTAGGTTCATTAAGTTCATTGGTTACAGGTTCCAAAATCGTCGCTCTAATACCACATATGTAAGTCTTGGGTTAGGGTTATTGTTGTGTGTAATCTGATTGTATCGTCATTGTAGGTGTCAGTAGCAATGTCTCGTGACCACGTATGCATTGATTGACGTTCTCAGATTGCTATCCAAGTAGGGCCTAGAAATGTATATGGGGAAGAGAAGGGTAGAGGAAGAGGTGTTCTGATATCTAGGGTTGCGGAAAAGAGAGAATGAAAAGAAAAGGAAATGGTTTCGAGTTATGAATTCCGCGTAATTTTATATTACGCTGTCATTCGCAAACTCGGTCGAGTACCAACATACTCGACTGAGTCAGCCGCACTCGGTCGAGTGCACCACACTCGATCGATTGTCCGGTACTAGGTCGAGTCCCTGAGTCTATATCAACGAGTTCTAAAAAGTTCAAAGGCATTTAAGGTCAGTCAACGGGTCCTCCAATGGGACGGGTATTACAATATTGTTGTAAGTTTTTGTTAAGTAGTAAGAAAAAAAATTTAACATGATATTTGAGTTTATGAACTGGGTTTTAGAAAAATGGGGTTGTATTTCTTTTCAAATTGTAGCTTCTTCAAGGCGAAAATGAAATGAGATGTACATGAACATGAAGATCTTAACAAATGGAAAAAGTAGAGGGTGAATAGTTAGATTTTTTAGAGAGAGAAAGTGGAGATTGAAAAAGTGCGTTTGAAAATAAGTTGTGAGGTAGAGGAGATGCAATGTTATTGGATTTTCCTCTTTTTGGGAAACAAAATAAAATAATTTTTTTATTTTGAAAGGTCGTGTCAATCTCTTTAGTCATATCTTGTCTATTGTTTACCCATATACACATAATATAGTATGCAACCCCTCCCATCGCAAGCTATCCGTCACAAGTAAGACTAATTGATTTATCACGTGACACACACATATATAAGGATGAGTATTGCTATCTATCTTTTCCCTCCAACTTTCTCTCTTTTCATTCTCACAATCGGTTAAACTAATATATATTGTGTGGGCTCGAATGACAAGTGTATGAAAGGCCAAGGTAGATAACAATTCTCATCTAAAGATAGAAGTTAAAAAGTCATATATAAAGACAATAAAGTAGGTTTATTTGTCTATATCTTATATCTTGTATAAAAAGAGAATAGAGGGTTGGGGTATTTTCAGTGTGCTTGTGCCCCTGCAAACTATTTCCATATTTACAGTCAAACCATTGTGAACTATTTGTTTTCCTCCACAAATATAATTGCTGCTATTGTTTATCGTTGTTGGTCCACCGCCGTCATCATTATCAGCAGCGTACCTTCACCGATATGTCGCTCGCTCAATACCACAGTAAGTACCAATTCATTCTTTGTGTGTCCTTATTCTTCGATTTCCTACTTTTCCAACTACTGCCTATTTTTTTATGTTTAATTCAACTTTGGGCATTACATTTGCGGGATGGCTTACTTCTATACAATAATATAAAAGGCTAAAATTGAGTATTATTTTATGACACATAGCATGCTATAAAATTATCGATGTTCCTAAGGGTGTGAGGCCTAACTAAAGTTTACAATTTTAGCCATCTTCAACTCCCTTTAAACGTCAATGTTTAAATGACATTCAATTGAAAAAGCAAATCCAAATGGTTGATATGTCTTATATATCTTCCCCTAAAAGGTTAGGGTTATTAATTAATATCATTCAATTTTTATGGTTTTCGGGCTCCTTTCGTAAAATATAGCAATTTTAAAATATTGTCTGACCAACTACGGAGTATTATATAAATAGATGAGTATATGTAGAGTCAAGATTACGTTTCACTTCACCGATTGTATGTTATTCATTCAGATTTTGCATCAAATGCGACGTAAGGATTATTGTATGCTCCCTATTTGTTAAGTAGTTTATAATCATGCTTTTATTTTTGTAGTTGATTTTATTATATTCCTCTTTTTGCCTTTCTCTCGAATTATTTTTTAATTTTTTAAAACTTTGTAGTTGACTTTTGTTTGTTAAATGGTTTTTTGGAAATTTATAGGGTGATATCGTTGTGTCGTGCAGAGTGATGTTTAACATGTCTTAAACTTAATATGTGCATTATACTCCTTTTTCTGCCTTTCTCTCGAATTCTTTTTTAATTTTTTTAAACTTTGTATTTGACTTTTGTTTGTTAAATGGTTTTTTGGAAATTTACAGGGTGATATCGTTGTGTCGTGCAGAGTGATGTTTGACATGTCTTAAACTTAAGACGGATAATGCCCGTCTTAAACAAG
The DNA here is from genome assembly GCA_009801015.1 of Silene noctiflora. Taxonomy (NCBI): domain Eukaryota; kingdom Viridiplantae; phylum Streptophyta; class Magnoliopsida; order Caryophyllales; family Caryophyllaceae; genus Silene; species Silene noctiflora. The sequence continues at coordinate 163,195 of VHZZ01001038.1, read as the reverse complement.
AATTTGCGATGATGTTTTGAATTCATCTACCTTTCTTTGATAACTTAAGGATATAGGGCTCATTGTAAATATATGTAATACATCAGATTTATGGTCTTAGGCTACTCGGCCGATTGTGGGGTACTCGACCGAGTAGCTGTCGTGAGTAATCTGTCAGAGTTCTGTTTGTTGTGAACTCGGACGAGTGAGTTAGCACTCGGTCGAGTGTGGCTTACTCGATTGAGTGTCTTGCACTCGATCGAGATTGTCTTACTCGATCGAGTGTCTCGTACTCAACTGAGTGTCCGGTTTGTTATGGGTTTTTCGGCGGTTTTGATTAAGATAATTAAAGGAGTATAAAAGGGCGTGTTTAGCATTTCTAAAGCAGTTCCTAAGTTTTTCTTAAAAAACCAAACTACGTACATAGCTTTTCTAATCATCCTAATCATCTCCAAGGCTAGGGTTGATCGATCGTGGGTCTTTGCATCTCGTTTCCCGTGTCAATTTCGTTAGATGTCTCTAACTTTCTTTTTAGCCATTTTATGGTTGTCTTTAGGGATTTTGACAAACCCTAATTTGGGAGTTTTGGGGGTTTAGAGTGTTGGTCATCGTATGTGTTGTTGATTGTTGATTATCGTGTTATAGGTGACGATGTGTTATTTGTTGTGCGTCCTTATGATTGGCTATGGTATGATGGATTGCGAAAAGGTAGGGGTTTTCCTTACTCAGTTGATTGTAGAATTATATGTGATACAATGTGACGGTCTTTGTGATTATTGTTGTGATTGATCTATATTGTGGTGGTGGTGTGGTGGTGGCGTTGGTGGTGGTTGTTGGTGTTGGGTGATTGTTGTGTTGTGAGCCATTGTGAGAGGTGGTCTCACCCCCATTGTTCTCCTCTTGCGTTCTCTCAGCGCAAGGGGAATGTGCACATTAAGGAAATGGGTTCGCTCTGCGGAGCGGAGATTTTGGTGGTAAGGCTGCGGTCCCCACTGGCAGGGCTACACACCTCGGTTTATAGTCAGTTACTGATTGATGTGGAGATGGAGATGGTGGTGGTGATCATATTGATTATTTACATTTGTGATACATTCCATATTATTGTACAGTTGACTGACCCCGTTTATTGTTTTCAAAACTGTGATGATCCATTCGAGGATGGTGAGCAGTTGGTTTAGCAGGTGCTGATGCTTTCTATGGTTGATGATGATGCGGGGATTGGCAAGGCCGAGTCATCACAGTTGTCTAGTAGTTTAACTTCCGCCGTTGAGTCTTTATATTCGTTATCACTTTTGGTTTTGGCTTTTGTATCATTACTTGGCAAATGTAGCCTATTAATAAGTTAACTTTTATTTATCATGTTTTATTATGGTTTCTGTGATGTTCGCTACCTCGGGTAACCGAGATGGTAGCATCCTCATATCCTAAGGTAGTCCTTGGTAAGGTGCCTTGGAGTATGGGGGTGTTACAATATATCTCTTTTCTATTGATCTTATACAGGTTTTTTGCGAATTTTAAAGGCTACTACTAATTAAGTAAATGTGTTATGGGCAGGGTTGAGTCTTAAATCAATAAGACACTAGCCTATGGCGGGGCTATCGGAATAATGAAGTTAAGGCATAGTTTCCATTGTTATTGTGATTGTTATTCCATCTCTTTAACGCACAAAGGGGGAATCAATGAGACAACATAGCGATATGGAGCGAATCTTTTGTTGCTTTCAGGTTTCAGCGGTTTTACAACCTATGATCATATTGTTGGCTCTTTCAAGCTACAATGAATTCAATGATCATCATTATGTTGTGATGGCAATATGTTGCCTATGAGGATATTATGGTTGTGCAATACGATTGTTAATTTGTTTTCAATTTGTCATATTATAGATTTGAACCATTCCTTGATGTAGTTATTTGTCTTTTTTTTCCTATAGTGTGCCATGAGTTTGGTTTCTTTGTTTGGTATTGTATTTTTGGAATATGAAGTGATAATTCTATAAAATGAATTTTGAACATATACGGGAGTACGGGTCTACAGAGTACTACTCCTATATTGGTGAATTGGGAATGCATAGACGATAGATTACAAGACATCAAAGAATTTTTTTTACACGAATTCTCATTTAAGACAGAACTATCCGTTTTAAGTGTAAAACGTCTTTTTTTTATTGTGTTTTTATTTAAAGTACTATGGTATGAAAACAGAGTCTAGGCCCATATGAGAGAAATTTTGATGGAATCATTATTAGTACTCCGACACAACTTTCAATAAAATATACATTTGATATTGCTTTTTTCTAAAAAAATTATTTATACTTGGTTAAACTTCTCCTTAAAAAAATCTTAAACAATTAATTGAAATGAATGGAGTAATATATAAACTAAAACAAGAATGCCAAGTATTTCATTAAAATTAAAACATGGTCAGATGGTATTATTTAAATCCTACTTCATCACAAGATGTCAAGATCGAGTACAATGTACACACGGTATCACAGAGTAAACAATAGTGAAAAATCATAAATAGTCCCGTGAATTTTCACGGGCAACAAAACTAATTATTGATTTCAAACCCAATATTTCGTATAAGAAAAGCTGCACTTTGAGTGAGTTTATGGCCTTCGAAATTAGTTATTTGAGATTTTTAATTAATCAAAATTGTGAGGGCTATCAGTTGTAATGTGTTTTGCAATTTTTGATACTGCTGCCTGTGTTACTCAGAAACGTCGACACGTGTCGGCGTGTCCTACATGAAATTTCTAAATCATTCAGACACGCCGACACGGTCAACGGTGTATCTTGACCAACTTAATGGACACGACACGACACGTCAAAATTTGTTTCCAAACCTGTAACTATTCTTATAAAGAGAAATAAAATTAAAAAAATAACATAAAGTCTCATTTCCTTTGTTGTCTTGGGACTTCTTACCAAAATCAGTTAAATTTTTTTAAAAAAAGAAGAGTTGCTTGGGACTTGTTAACAAAATTAATTAAAATCTAAAAAATCTTGACTACTCATTTCCTTTGTGCCACATCAAAACACACTTGACTAGTCAACTTTTATTAGGTCTTATCTTATCTTCACAACGCCACCCTTTCAAACTTCTGAAAAACAAAGGAGTCCTTTTACGGTTTTACCCTACTTTTTCTTCCTCTAACCCAGATCTAAACTTCTCCGTCAAGTCTTTGACATTAAATCCACTAACCCAAGGCCAAACATCGACCAATATACTCTCTCCAGCGCCGGCACGGCCAGCCTTCATCTTTCATTGAAGGATTAACATTGAACTCCCCATTTCGACCACCGTGCCATGTAAGTTCCAGTGTTTCATTGTTGGCTGTCATTTTCGTCACCACCGTGTCAGTGTCGTTTCCGGCAGTGTTGTGTCAGACACGTGTCACGTGTCGTGTCGACCACCATGTCGTGTCTGACACGCGACACGGCACCTGACCGCCGTGTCGGAGTAACACAGACTCCTGCTTCTGAGTAAATATTTGTTTTCTGAATCTGCTTACCAGGTGTTTGACGAATTCCCACACCTACAACTCAAATGCTTTTTCTTACAGCACTTTTCTTTATGGCATTTATGTTGTAATTCTGTGCTAATAGCTAATTTTATGTTGAATGATTTACTATGATGAACCACATAATGCACCGAAAAACAACTGATAAATTAGACTTCTATATGGAAGACTAGCACATTTTACAGCTTCATTTGTGCTATACTTTCTAAATTCTATTTGATATGGTCCAATTTTTAAGGCGCCGTATTTATTTATTTTTTGTTAGAAAGCTGGCATGAGTGCTTTTGGGATTAGAGGTGTAATAATGTGAGGAAAGCACTTGCTTTTGGGATTAGAGGTGTAATAATGTGAGGAAAGCACTGAGAATTGCCCTTCCCGACAATGAAAATTCTAAAATTTTTTGTTAAATCTCCTTTCTCAAAAATCAAGAATGCCCGACATACGTAAATTTGTTGAAGGTTTCCAACAACAAATTGCCTATGCGGTTGTTCTATGCTTATCTAGCTGTTTTGTTTGTCTTATGTTTATGCTAAGCTGGTTAGTTTAGCTTATGATAGGCTGTGCTCGTGTAGTAGATAATGAGCTTCATTGTTTAAACGATTTAGTTGGTTAAAGTGGTAGTTAGCTTTGCTTCTGAAAAATTCAACATGAATTGTTTGCGTCATGGTAGTTTTATATTTTTTGCGGTATACTATCGATTTAGTTATTTCTGTATAAATGAGCGACTGATTCTTTACAGCTTGCATATTGCTTGCTTGATTCAATGTAATATCATCACTTACACTTTGGCGATTGTGTTTTGCTATTCTGTTATTTGCGTATGGAATTAGAGTGATCTAACTTTTTTTTATTTATACTCCTCTTGTTAATTAACATATTCTGAATTCATTAATTTGTAGGACCTGCTTTAGAAAACATAGTTACGAATTGCATGAAATTCCCTTTTCAGAATAGATTTGATCATTATGATTATCTGGGCTCTCCCATGTTCACTATCAAAGCTTCACAAATTATTATTTAAGAATTAAAACGGGTAAATCCGTCGCAATTTTAAGACGGGTCAAGTAAGACACATAAGAGAAAAAAAATGCTTTCAGATTAGGAAAAAAAAAAGTTTGTCCAATCTATTCAACTGTGGTGTTATATTACCCGTATTAATTATATTGGTCGAAACTGTGTTTCTATATCATATGCATAACCATCAATGAAAGAATATCGTAGATATTGTGTAGGATTATTAGGATATTTCGCATCTTGTAATGACACTAAGATATAATAGCTGAAATATTATAAGGTATTATGTAGTAGTAGTTTACTTAGTTAGAAGATTGGGTATCTCGTACATCTTGTATATATGTAGTCCTTTTGACATCGTTCAAGGCAAGCGAATAAAACACATTCATATAATTGCTTCCTCTGTTTCTTTGTAGCCTTTCAGTTTTTACATGGTATCGTGAGCATTAATCGATCCATAATTAAAAAAAATGTCAGAGGAAGGAGATAATAATACAAAAAAACAAAACAATGAAAAACCACAAGTTATACCCATGACTTCACCATTATACCTACATCCCTCTGACAATCCCAATCTCATGCTTACACAAATCGTTTTCAATGGAGATAATTACGAATTGTGGGCCGATGCCGTTAGGAATGGTCTTGTTGCTAAAACAAGATCAACTTTGTCGAAGGAAAGGTCGAAAAACCACACGAGGGTGATGGCAGTGATAGTTTTGATAGTTTTGAGTTGGTTGTGTGGCGCCAATACAACGCAATGCTGAAAGTATGGCTGAGGAATGTAATCGATCAAAAATTACACCCGAGCATCGCTTTCAATGGGACTGTTACAGAAATATAGGAAGAATTAAGGGATATATACTCAGCAGGAAACACACCGAGAGTCCACCAGTTAAAGGGAGAACTCAAAGAGTGCAAGCAAGGTAGAGAAACCGTGGTTGAGTACTACACTTATCTTATGACGATTTGGGATGAACTCGGTAATTACAACCAAATCCCTAAACGCACTTGTGGTGCTGCAGTAATGATAGCCAAAGAGCGCGAGGAAGAAAAGGTCCATCAATTTTTGATGGGGCTTGACAAGGCTTTATACGGAAACATACGTTCTCACCTACTGATGGAGGATCCCATCACCTCGCTGGCCAGGGCATATTTGTTAATTTTAAGGGAGGAAAGACACGCAACAGTGACAAAGGCGAAGGATGAACAGAACGAAGCAGCAATGGCAGCAAGGGTGAATGGAATGGGAAGAGGACAATGTTTTTCTTCAAGGCAAGAATAAGATGAGGAAGACACAGTACCACAATGCAATCATTGTGGAAAATTCTATCATACAGAAGACACATGTTATGATAAGCATGGATACGAGACCATCAAAGCTCGAGGCAGAGGGCGTGGACGTCGAGGTGAAGGACATGGACGAGGAAACTATGGCCAGGGAGGAGGACGCTAAGGGGGACGTGGACATCAAAATACGTTCCAAATGAATGCGGTGAACAACTCGTCAAAGGAAGGAGAAGGTCAGAAACAGAATTTACCTTTTACTAATGAAGAAATTGAAAGAATTCATAGTCTTCTGATGACAACCCCCGAAGGTACCGATAAACTATCAGTTATGAATACTATTGTAATTGCTGAATGGTTGATTGATAGCGGGGCTTCACATCACATGACGGGACGACGTGAGTGTTTGCAAAGAATCCGAAATGAGGGTAAGTCGATCGTTGGGTTACCAGATGGTCGGAATGTTGAAGCTTGAGCACGAAGAAATCGTTTTGGGTGCAAATTTCGTCCTTAAGAACATTCTCTACATTCCCTCATTAACATGCGATTTAATTTCCGTTGAACAATTAATACGAGAAAACAATCGTGTAGTAACGTTTTACTCCGACTATTGTATTATGCAGGACCGGTCTACGAAGACGGGGATTGGAAAGGGTGAACAATGCGATGGGGTTTATTATATGAGGCCGAGAAAGGGAGGAGTTGTAGAAAGAGCATCTCGGTTACAGGAGACTCAATTGTGGCATAAGAGACTCGGACACCCATCAAGTAGCATTCTTTCCAATTTTTCGCCATTAGTCGGTATTAAATTATCTTGGAGCTCAAGTCAAATTTGTGATTCTTGTTGACGAGCTAAGCAAACTCGTTCGCCTTTTATGATTAATAATAAAAGATGTGKTGTTTTGTTTGGATTAATTCACTGTGATATTTGGGGATAATATAGCACTCCTAGCTTATCTCATTCACATTATTCTTAATGATTGTCGACGACCATATTAGGGGAGTATGGGTTTATCTCATGAAAGAAAAGAGTGAGGCTTGTGAGTTGCTAAGAGTTTTTGTCAAATGGTTAAAACTCAATTTGATAAGACGGTAAAAATTGTGCAAAACGACAATGGAACGGAGTTTCTATCTGGGCCTATGAAATATTATTATGAGGGAAATGGTATTGTTTTCAAGATGAATAATACTGATACACCACAACAAAACGGGCTGGTAGAGAGAACACATCGTCACATTCTTCAAAAAGCACGAGCCTTACGTTTTCAATCCGACTTACCCATTCAATTTTGGAGGCAATGCATTTTAACTGCATCTTATCTAATAAATAGAACACCAACACTTTTACTACAAAATCGAACCCCGTATGAGTTATTGTATAATCAAAGAGCAAAGTTAGACAGTCTTAAATTTTTTGGAAGTCTTTGTTATGTTCATAATAAGGACAAACCACGAGACAAACTCGGGGAACGAGGGTAGCGATGTGTGTTTTTAGGATTGTAACACCCCCACACTCCAAAGTGCCTTACCAAGGCCACTTCGAGTATAAAGGTGCTACTATCTCGGTTTCCTGAGGCAGTGCATATCATTAGACAATAAAGAAACATCTTTAAATAATAGTTTAAAACTGATTACATCCAAAACTGTATAACCAAAACTGTCTGACCAGAAATACAAAAAATCCAAAAGATGAAACTCAAACTCAAGTCTAAACATAAGCAAGTCTAAACATAAGCTCCTAGAATCAGACGCAGCGGAAGCCTCTAGCTCGTGATGATCACCCAGCCATCCCATGCGCAAATAAGCTATACCTGCTCAACAACTRCTCACCATCCCCGAATGGATCATCACAGATTACAAACACAAAATCGGGATCAGTTACTGGTAACAGAAAACAAATCAAAGGCAACATCAGATCCACACCACACACCAACTCCTCCATCACTCCACATCACT
>VHZZ01001038.1:106413-117129 GCA_009801015.1 Silene noctiflora | reverse complement strand
TATTATTATTATTATTATTATTATTATTATTATTATTATTATTATTATTATTATTATTATTATTATTATTATTATTATTATTATTATTATTATTACTACTATTATTACTACTATTATTACTACTATTACTACTACTATACTACTACTACTACTATTATTATTATTATTATTATTATTATTATTATTATTATTTTGTTGTTGTTGTTGTTGTTGTTGTTGTTGTTGTTGTTGTTGTTGTTGTTGTTGTTGTTGTTGTTGTGATATTACTATTACTATATTATTAGGATTATTACTACTATTATTATTATTATAGAAATAGGAAACATAAAGAAATATTAAAAGAAATATAATGTGTTAAATAGGAAAAAGAAAATATAATTTATAAAACAAATTACAAAATAATTATAGTTTATAAATTAACTTTATAAAACAACTTTAACCGTTCACCCATACCCATGGCCACCCACGTAGTGACCAACTGAGACAATAGGAACTAGTTTTGATATGAGGGCACCTACTCATCCAAAACCGATCTCTCATTGTGCTCATGTCGGGTTCATTTTTTTAGACACTCCTATATTCATTTTGGTTCATTGGTTCAGGTTCTAAAATCGTCGCTCTAATACCACTTTGTAACACCCCTTTCTTGTCCGGCCAAGGCAATGGGAGGATGTTACCATCTCGGTTTCCCGAGGCGGTGAATCGAAGTTGCAATTAAGAGAAAATTAATATAAATGATTTATTTAGTGGATTATATAACCATGAGTGAATAAATAAAGAAAGATACAACTTAGGACTAATGTACTCTTCTAATGACATGCCACTCGACTCCAAGTCCAAAGCGCGTCCCGTCTCCCACGTAACAATCAAATACAACTGGTAGACGTACTGCTCCCCATATGATCGAAAATATCATATGGATCAACACAAGCCACCGCGGAAAAAGGTGACAATTTACACATCCAAGATATGGTCAGTTTCGATAAATATAAACAGTCATACAAAGACAATAGACATGAATATGAAATGCAGTATGAATGCAAGAGTACAAGTCTCCAACATCACAACACCACAGCCAACATTCTGGTACTAGGGACACACCCACGGTACCCACGACACGGTGACGGAACCGCAACACCGCCCACCAAAACAGCCAGACCGCAGTCCGTAAAAAGGTACTCGGGACACACCCGTGGTACCGGGCCCGAGAGAGACTCGGATCCCCTGCCATAAAACGTGTCTCAACCACACGTGTCCCTCCATAACTCATGCCATTAATGTGTAAATCTCTCTCGGAGTGGGAAGCTCCAAGAGGTGACCCGAGCGTAAGACGGTCTCCCAACCGTCCTACGTCTCCACAACAACAAGTACCACTGTCGTAACTCCTCCAACAACCATCAACATAAATGATAAAAATATAAGCACAATATGAAATACGATATGCTAAGATATGAATCCTCATGAGACACACTTCCCAAACATGCCATGATTACACGATTCCTCAATCTTTCCGACTCTCGAGTCGTCACAAATCAACATCATGTTATAATGCATTTCCGACACACATAAAAATGTTATTACCTTTTTCATTTACCATGGTGAATGCGATGTAACTCTATCATGGATTCTAAGTGACAAATGCATGCAAATACACATTTACATTATCAAAACCGAGTAGGATTAACCTACCTTTTAGCAATCTTCATAAGCTACTCGAATGCGGCACAATCCCGTCTTATGAAACCGTCTCATCCTATAAAAACTATGTAACAACTATCACATCACATCCTACACTATAATACAATACAAAACCCCTTGTTATTACTGTTACCCATATATTAACTACTAACTAATTACCCATAACAAAACCCTCAAAAGTTAGGGTTCATAAGAAATAGAGAAAGGTGAGATCTTCACTTACAAGGTGAAAGGAAGGAAAGGTAAGGTGTGTAATCCTCTAATGCAAGCTTGATTCCCATAGAGAAGGTGTTTAGGATGGTTTTAGAGAGAAGGGGGAGAGTTTAGAGTGATAAGGAGAAAGGATGAAATGATTTAGGATTAGGTGGGAAAAAGGTTCACGGGTTGTCTTAACCCGTGTTCTGACACAGTGCACTCGGTCGAGTGATGAGCCCACTCGGCCGAGTGTCACTCACACGGTCGAGTGCTTAGTCCACTCGGCCGTGTGCCACTCACTCGGTCGAGTACAGCCCGTACTCGGCCGAGTGATCTCTATTTGGTCCACTGAAGGCTCCACTCGGTCCATTGCAGCTTTACTAAGTCTAGTTTAGGTCCCACTTGGTCTAGTGTAAGGTTATACTTTACTCCCGAGTAGTCTCTTATCAAGTCCGGTGATCCTCTCACGCATCCCGAGACTCTCATATGGGTCCCACAATAATCGGGTATTACAATCTTCCCCCCTTAAAATGAACTTCGTCCTCGAAGTTCGCCTCGATCTCTCCTCTCGACACTCTCTCAAGACTTTATCCCGTCTCGTTACTGAGTTTTTTTCCCGAACACTCACTCTTGGCATGCTGCCTTTTGTTCTCATCTCTCTCATTCGACTCACTCTTGCAATCTTTACCGAGTACACTCGTGCACTTATCATGCTTATTTCCTCTTTAAAATCCAAATTGTTAAATTCACTCCCCCTAAAAGAGAACTTCGTCCCGAAGTTCACCGCTCAATATGGCGAACACTCCCACAAATCACTTAATAGGACCCATAATTAGGCAAGTTCCCGATCCAAGCAGAAGCAACTAAGGGACGACTGCGATCCATTTTTTTTCTCAGTTTAAGCTTCTTACTCACACACGCCCCTGAAATAAACAAAGTTAATGACACATTGGACATTATTGGCCCTTTACAACAAAAAGTTAGGGGTGTTCAGCGGTCCAGAACCGGATCGGACTCGCCCAGACCGCAAAGATCCATGGACCGGACAACCCCTTTTTCCAAACCCGAAGACCGGACCGGTTATGTGGGAACCCGGACCGGAACCCTTTAGGTCCGTTTTTTCCTGGGTTTGGACCTGACCGATTCCCATTTTTAAGGTAATTTGAGGTGATTTTTTTTGCTTGGACCAGACCAGTCACAATATTTATGTGGACTCGGAGACCGGACCGGATTGTATTCGATCCAGACCGGACCGGACCGGCCGGTCCGGGTCGGTCCGATTTACCGGTCCGGTCTACTTTATGTGCAGCCCTACAAAAAGCTACTCGCAAAGTTATATTACCTCCATCTCAACAGATTCTTTACGTTTTATTAAAATACTCCTCGCAAATGAATTAAAAGTGTAAAGATATGTGAGACGGTGGGAGAACATTTATTTGTAATATGCATAAGATTGATGTCAGTACTTCAAATACTACAACCTAAACATTTTAACACATTATTACCGTATACGAGAGCAGAAATACGATCAACTGCTACATAAAGTGGTTTTGAAACCGTCAAGACATGCCGAGCGATGTCATTAGCAAGTGATATACTTCTCAAGAGATCATTGTGTATATAGAAGCATATGTATAATCCAAAATGTGCACCACATAACTGAGTTGCGCGGCCTTCCAACTAGTTAGGACAAAAACCAGATGAGAAGAATTTGTATTGAAGCGTATTTCTATCAAACAGATTCTAGTAAGCACAAACTTCCAGAAGAATTGATTAGTTGATTTCTGACATAGTAGTTGAAGTCAATTTAACAAAGCGGAACTTTCCGTCAAAAGTCAAAACCGTGTGGTTGTTTGCAGAAAAATATACCAAACATCTTGTATTAAAACAGTGATGTCAAAGTGGAAACATTTTCATATGTACTAGTACTATCAAACCAAACGCATACATACTATATACTCCTTTCTCCTTGCTACTTCTTGAATCTTAGATCCTGAAATGAAAATGGACGCACCGTGTGTAACAACTACTGATGAAAAGCATAAAACTCTAACCAGAAAAACATCAATTCTGCGAAAATCATTCAAACTACGTAGCCAAAGCCTAAACTCTCTTCGTTTACGTCGTGTTTTCGACACTTTTGACAAAAACGGCGACAACCTGATTACAGTTTCCGAAATCCACGACGCACTCGTTGCCCTCGGTCTTGACGCTAATCCATCCGAGCTTGGCGCCATTATGGCCGCCTTCATCAAACCCGGGTGCGACGGTCTCACCTACAACGACTTTGTTTCCCTCCATGACTCCCTAAACGACGCGTTTATCGACAGCGAGATCCTCGATGATGAAGTAGAGAATGTGGATGCTGATGTGGCAGGTGAAGATGATGAGGTGGAGGGTGACTTGGCAGAAGCGTTTAAAGTGTTTGATGATGATGGAGATGGGTTTATATCTGCGAAAGAACTGCAGTTAGTGTTGTGTAAGTTGGGTATGCCTGAAGCTAAACAAGACTTGGATTGTATTCAACAAATGATTTCTTCTGTTGATCAGAATCGTGATGGTCAAGTTGATTTCTTTGAGTTTAAGAATATGATGTTGCGTTCTGTTCTTGTTCCTTGATTTAATTACTTTGTATTTTTATTATGTTTCATTATTACTCCGTATAGTATTGTCGATGTATTTTCCTTTTTTAAGTTCGTTAAAAAAAAAAAAAAAAAAAAAAGATTTAGATTATTTGTAGCACTAGTTGATTCTTTTTATTTTTTTGGTACATATGAGGGGTAACCCCGAATACTAACCAACTACTATACGGAAAGTAGGCACCATAAGAATGTCTTCTCGCATGATGGAACGTAGACCCATGGGAGGTACACTCAGAATTGTAGGATTAAGATCGGAATTTACTCCTTGATTAGCAAGCTAGTGAGTAGTTTTATTAGATTCACGATACATGTGATACAGCTTAACCGAATGATTCATATCCTTGATGAAATCTTTGTATCTTCTTACTACTAACCGGAGATTATTACTACCCAATTGGTCCTCATTGACGATATGGAGCAAGACTCGTTATCCATATGTATAATAAGCTTGTTGATTCCCAATTGCTTAGCTCGCTCTAAACCGGCTTGTAAAGCTAATAATTTAGCCCGCATGGAAGTGCAAAGTCAACCGAAGAGAAGTAGATAGCTAGCGGATACCCGTGCCTTCTTTGGGGATAAATAACCCAAATTTGTCAAAAGTTCTTTTGGACGACTCAAATTGATTAAGAAGAAATTCACGCGGAAAGATGGGATTCACGTTATTAAGGATACATAATCCTTCTGTTTAGTTGTAATTTTATTGTCCATATTTTTGTTATCCTTTGTATCTTTTGTAATCTTTCTTGTTAATTTGTTTCCTCTATATTAGGCTTAGAATAAGGTTTAGTTATTTGTTTCCTACTTTTATGTATTCTAGTAGCTTCCTTGTAGTATATATACATTATAATTCTTCATACTTAATTAAGCAATTCTCTTCAATCATATTTCATATCTTATACACGTTACCTTCGCCAAAGACGACATTATTCCGACATCTCCATATCCACCAACACGTAATGGCGAAATACATAGACCAATCTTGAGGGGCTCGGACGTAGCTATTGCTAGCATTATTCGTCAGCCACAATGAGAACTCTTCACTGAAAAAATTAGGGAAGGAGGTTAGGCCTCCGACATGACTCCATATGTCTTTCGAAACAGGGCACGATCTCGGCAAATGGTCTGTCATCTCTTCTTCCTCTAAAACATCTAGGCCACATAGGATCGTCTCCCATGCCTCTATGAACTCTATTCACATAAGTCATGAGTCGATCGTGCACTATGACCCACAGGAACATCCTAATCCTTTGTTGAACTGGAAGGCGCCAAATTGGAGCACTGGGTGATAGTTGTACTAAATCGGTACTACGTTTAACTTATTAGTTCTCGAAAATTCTTGTTCTCTCGTAAAAATACTCCCAGTTTATGTTTTTTTTCTCTTTTGAGTCTTTCTTAAGTAATGTTTTGTTGAATAGATGGTAAGTCAATTCATCCCTTCCTACTAAAAGAATAAGAGGTCTCTAAATCTTTTCCCGCCTAAATGAAATGTTCTATGGTTGGTCCTCACTTCTCATACTATGTCATATAAGTATTAATTAAATACCCATAAATAAGAGACACTGCTATTAATTTTTAATTTGTAAATACACGCTAATGAGATATTTTGATTTTATTATACATGTGGGATTGCATTAATAATAAGGATAATATGAGAGAAATATTCAATTTTTTTCATAGTTCTATTTTTCTGTCTTTTAATACAAAGGTATTATACAAGTTGACTATCTCCTTTTACAAATTCTCTAATTTTATTGTATAATTAAGTCATTACTCAGAGTTTATCTATTGGTAAATGTAATCTTATCATATAATAACTAGTATAGATCTCATGAAATTGCATGGTATTTTAAGGAAGGAATATATAAAAGGAAAAAAAATAGTATTTCATTTTTATGTTGAAAATTAAAACATGTTAATTTATATGAGATGGAAAGATGAAAAAGAGTGAAATTAACACTTTTACATTTACATTATAGATTGTTTCTTTTTTTTTTTACTCTAATTAAAATTCTTACGGTTTAAAGGTTAAAAATTATTAGAGGGAAAACTTTTGGATAGATTTATTCTTTTAGTATAAATAATAAAGGGATTTTTGGATAGACTATAATTTTGATGCAGATTTGAGGATTTGTTCTTTTGAGTTTTTGTGAAAATTGATTAGGTGGAAATTTTTTTGAATAAACTTAATTCTTTTATTATAAGAACAGGATTTTTTAATTATTTGAAATTTTGATGCATATTTGAGGATTTAAATACACAACTTTGAAGATGAGGTTATACTATGGTTTGAATTCGAAATTTTGTTTCATACAATCCAATGTTCATAACTAAATCAATCTTACTGAATAAGAAACAGATTTTTGTTAGTTTCGATATAGTGACCATAATTTATACAATTGCACTTGTGTAAGAAATAAGAAAAATACTTATTTATGATATAGAATAATTGAGAGGTAAATATTGTGAAATAAGGTAATTCACATATTGTATTGATATTTCCTAAAATAAATAGCTAGTGAATTCATTTGAATATGTGATGTACATGGGCGGGAATATTTAGAGAAGTCTTATTCTTTTAGTATATAGGGGATACTCCCTCACATCCTCTATATTCTTCCTCTTTGAGTTGGGCACAAGAATTAAGAAGGGGTTTGGTGAATGGAGAGAGGTAGGAATAATTAGAATTAAACATTACTAAACGGAATTACTTTTTCACATACGGATTTTACTCTTTCACATACATTTTATCATAAAATTTCCATAAACTACCCTTTATCTAAAAAAGAAAAATATATTCACTCTCTTCATTTCTTCTCAAAATCTAATCAATTTTTATACCCAAACACTAAGCAAATGTTCAACTTTTTTAATTAAATTCCACACAACTTAGTTTTAGATTGAATTGATTAGTTATTTATGTTCAATTAGGGTTGTAAATGTATCCCAACGCTACTAATCTCGAGTCAAACACCACGCTACTACTCTCGAGTTAAACATCGACCATGTTCAAGATCCGGGCAATACAAAGGAATAAATACGAGTGTTGGTGGGGATGTGATGAATTATTTGTATCCTAGTGTGTTTGTGTTTATTGTGCGCATGTTTGGAAGAGAGGGTCCATTAATAATGGTATTGTTGTTGAGGACGAGGGGTAGGGGCAGATTTGGGGAAGGGTGGTTGTCGGGTTGGGTATGGGTCGTCGGATGAGCGGTAGGGTAGTGGTCTGTGTTGGTCGGAGTAGGAAAGTGCGGGGTATGGGATGGAGGCCAAGGCAGTCGGAGCCAGGTTTATCGGCGATTAAACGGAGGTGACAGACGGTGGTGAACGGAGGTGGATGAGAGATAAGGCAAGGGAGGAAAAAATTAATTGGGTGAGAAAACGATAAATGACAAGGGTAATATTGTAAAAATCGTTTGTGAAAGAGTAAAATTCGTATGTGAAAAAGTACGTCTCTTAATAAAGGATATGGTAGGGTTTGGTGATTGGAGATAGGTAGAAGTATAATATTAATAAAAACTTTCCCAAAACAGAAATAGGAAAGAAAAACCTGAATAATCCGTTTTAGGAAATAGGGAAGAATATAGAGGATAGGAGGGAGTATTATTTTTAATAATGAAGTAATAATTCATATAATTAGGTTTTGACATTCAATTAAATATCAATCTTATTTGGTGTGAAAACTATCAAATTTTCTCTTTTATACCGCTTAATATGTTACCAAGCTATAATATTTAACGTCTTTGTACATTATTATCAAAAAACCTGTGCATTTACTCGAGATCTACACTAGTTAATATCTAACTCAATAAATTTATGACCGAAACTAAGATTCTATGGTATTGATGCAACCGGACCGAGGTCAAATGAATTTTTTTTTTTTTGTTCAAATGAGCGCACTATGTCGCGGCTGAGAATCGAACCCCCAACTTCATGGTTAGGGTAAGAGATCTTTTACCACTTGAGCTAGCTCTTACCAAGGTCAAATGAATTGAAAGTAAAATAAACCCGAATAGCACCATCCGATTTAATTTGATCTATAGCCCAACAAAGCGGCCCATTTACCAAATCTATGGACATAGTTCAATTTTACTTCAAACACGTGCATGCACGTACCTAAACACTAGTTTATGTAAAAGAGTATCTTTCATTATTTGAGCTTGAAACAACTCAAAGAGATCAATTGTTAGCTCACGGATTCTTACTTAAAGCAACATATTCGTCTAAACTTACCAACACATCAAATAAAAAGACAAGACAAAAAAAAAAAAAATAGAATGTTTAGAGACGGCCAAAAAGCTTGTCCTGTCTCTATATCTTGGTGTGTTACCATTCAACTCGTTTTAATCTTAAGGAGAATAAGCACATGTTAGAGAGATCAATCATTGTTGATAGAGCTGACAAGTCTGACCCGACCCGAGTGACCCGACCTGAACCCGAGGAAACCCGACCCGACAGGACCCGAAAATATTGTGACCCGAAACCGACCCGACCCGACTCGATGACGACCCGTAACCCGACATGACCCGATTATCATAGACCCGAACCCGACCTAGACCCGACCCGATATTGACCCGACCCGATACTGACCCGATTAAATTGATGACCTAATAATTATTAAGCTTAATTTTGATCAAAGTGATTTTGTGTTAAGATTGATACGTTTGACCTAATAATGAAGTAATTAAACGAAATAATAGGTTAAAAACTAAATTTCATGGTTAAAAATTGTAATAATGCGATGAAATAACCGGACCCGATAATGACCCAACCCAAACCCGACCCGACCCGACCCGACCCGATACATCATTTGACCCGAAATGAACCGACCCGATAATGACTCGAACCCGACCTGACCCGAAAGGGTTGGCTAACCCGATATGACCCGGATCTGATATGACCCGACCCGATTTAACCCGACCCGACTGACCCGATTGCCACCATTAATTGTTGGCTGCAATTAGATGTCAAAGGGTAGGATCTAGATAGGATCCTATTAGATCCAAATCTATAACCTTATGTCATATAATGAATTCAAATCCAATCCAAATTCATAGTATCTCAAATTCTCACATTCATATCCGAATCCACGTGATTTGAGGATCTATCACATCCTTTTGATAAATAAAAAAAATCACATTAATTAAAAATCATGGCTTCAACTGAAAACAAGACGAGTAAGCAACATCTCAACTTCATATAAAAGTCTGTAGGGTTACAAAAAATTGAAGGGCCTTTATTGACCTTAACTGATAATCAAGGCAAGCCACAATAAATAGACATGGTCCCTCAAAGTTGAAAATTTCAGATAAGAATAACCGTCAGGGGGATTAGCATTAGACCTAATTATCCACCACCACCTCTATAAGGGTTGGCTCGTAGTCACTAGGAGCCTCGAATCCATGAAGGTTCATGACAGTCGCTGCTACATTAGCAAGGCCACCAGTAGGAACGTCCTTGCGGAATCTTACACCAGGAGCAAGACCGGGCCCTCCAATTGCAATAGGGACCTGGCCAACACAAGATTGATTAAATGAGTATTTTTCAATACACATGTCACCCAACAACATACACCAAAAGAGGTTGCATTTTGGTCGAAATGCTCATTTATCTTGTTTCTCGTGCCTTGTTGACATAATATATATATATATATAGTATTAGAATCATATAAGTCCACCCCCAAAGTGTGAGTTCATAAGTCCTCTTTAGAGCCCTTGGATTGAGTAGATGGAAGACTGAGATTGAAGCAAAAAAAAAGAGGGGATTAAAGGGTAATTAGGCACTTTCTCCCTCTACCCTCACTAATCCACGTTAACCAAACACTAATCAACTATATATAATTTAATCTTCCACCTACTTCTCTCTCATCTCACACAATTCCCCTCCTCTTATCTCTCTAAAAACCAAATAAATCAGAAAAACCAAACAAATAATTCTCTCATCTTTTCCTCACTCATTATCACCACCCACCCCACCACCACCACCACCCCGCACCACCAGGACACCGCCGCCACCAGGCGACGACAACAACTTCACGACAACACAGACACCACCACACCGTCACTACACCTACTTTTTTTTTTCAGAACTACCACCACACAACCACAAAAACCCACCACCAACGCCTACCACCTTCTTCCTCTCCACCACCCGACAACTACACCACCGAACCTCCTCACTCAAC
>VHZZ01001037.1:176992-187909 GCA_009801015.1 Silene noctiflora | reverse complement strand
TATCTGTATGATAATAACGTCAAACTTCTAGCAAGCCAACCGTTATTAAGTAAACGTTAATCAACTGATTAAATACAAAGTATACCCTGTGAATCTATAAGAGATTTATACACGTTATCACACTAACTGTGGAGGACACTGGCTCCAACAATAAGAACTCCTTCTCCCTAAGAACATCATTCAGCTTATGCTTAATCTTAAACTCAAATTTAAAAAGAGAATTTGGCCCTCCTCTCGACAACTTCTCCTGGACTCCCAAAAGACGTCTTTGAAGGCTATTTTTACGATCAAAAATATTATGAAAAACATTTTTGTTCCACCCTTGGAGTAATTCAGCAAAATTACAAACAAAATGGATCAATGGCTGATCATTTCTTCAATTATCCTTCACAAACTCAGAGACATTTGTATGGCACATCCAAGGGGCTTGAAAGCGAAATGGCCTAAGCATTTGAGGTATGGGAGCGAAGCCATTTGTAGTCACCAGAATTGGGCAATGGTCCGATTGGTTCTGGACAAGGTGACGAAGTGAACCCTCCTCAAACATGAGATACCACGATGAGTTGCAAATAGCTCTATCCAAACGTTCCCATTTACGGGTTTCCATCGAGTTGCCCCAAGACAAAGTGTACACGGGTACAGTGTAGTCAATGTCTATCCAATTATTACTTTCGATCCACGAATTGAAACGCGCACACCTACGTCTCATACTATCAATATCACCATTCCTTTCATGTATATACCAAGTGTCATTAAAATCCCCATGGCCAACTATGGTCGATTATTGGATTTAGCGAAATCCTCCACAACTGCTCTTTCTTGATCGTATCAGGGCTAGCATAGACCGCGGTATAATACCAAGTTATTTCTCCAACCCTAGTAATCTTCACAGTGATATGCTGCGAGTTGTGAATGATAGGTAGCAGCATCACCTTTTCTGGCCTCCTGAAGAGCCATATACCGCTATTAAAACCTTGGGCTTTAACTCCTGTTTTAACCCCGTAATTTATCCTATCACACACTCTTTGCGCGGTCTCCCCACTAATATGTGTCTCGACTAAGGCTAAAACTTGTGGATTATTCACACGAATAAGTTCCTTTAGCATAGTAAAAAAGGCCGCACTCCCTGCTCCTTGGACGTTCCAAGTCATCAATTTGAGTGGCGGTCGTTAGTTCAAAGTATTGGGATATCGATCTATAAAACTCATAGAAGGGTTAGGGAGCATGGACAAAAATGCTTCAGATAGCTTGTTGAGAATTCTCATCACCCAAGGGTTGACTTTCGCCTCCAGAAATAGATCCGGTGATATCGACCTCGGAGGAAGCACCACCTCTATTTCCATCTCCATTGTGTGAGCCAGAGGAATTGCCTCTGCCATCGAGGGGCCTTCCCTTGGTGATGTTAAGTAGAGGTATTGGGACGGTGGGATGAGTGAGTAGCCTGTTGTTGGGACTCTAAGCGGTGAAAAATTGAAATTCATGGTTTGAAGTGTTGGATAACAGGGAAGGACGATAAATATTTTTGAGAGGTCTGTGTTTTGTGAGTTGAAAGCTTGGATTTCTTTAATTTCTTATTTTCCTTACAGGAAGAATTATTTCAATGGATTTTCGGTTGAGAAGATTTGGTCAAATAAGTCGGGATATTTCCCCTGCGTGTATCTTTATTTTCAAACGATAAGGAAGACATAATGGGGATTTGCACAAGATTAGACTCCTCAATAATTGATGCATCAAAAAAATATTTCCTGACAATATGAGGATTATAAGGAGCCAAATCTGATTTGTTACCCAACTCAATCGAAAGAGTTTTGTATTCAACACTGCTTCCATAAAATCCTCCTAATTTTTCGTAGAGTTAGAATTCTCACCATTAATGGAAATATTCGTCAATGAAACCGGCCATTGCACAAACTTGATTTGATTAGCTAAGGAACTCTCATAATTAGACCATCCCCTCCGATAGTTGAACTACGATTCTTGACCCCTTGAGTAAGCTGCTCTTCATCCTGCGAACCTAAAACATCGAACCTAGGCCCCGAATTTTTGACTGGCCTACTAACTAATCCCCCGCTCTTAGATGGTTGAGCTTGCGATTTCATCTGAGACACTCTGTCGACAAGGTTTAGACTAATCCCCAAACTCCCTACATTGGCCCTTCATTGCTCGATAGATTAGCCCTAGCTTCACTATTATGATTAGATTCTTCAAAATCATAGTGGGTTGTTTGGTAGGTTGGCCTTGGTCAGCCCAGAGGCCCAGACTTAGATTTGTTAGCAGTGTTGTTTCGATGTCGTACAAGCTTCTTAACATGCATCCATGACCCATACGCGTCCTCCGAAATTGAGTTTTCTATGTTCGATTTAGCGTGAGGAGCCTGATCATTGACGATAGATTTATCAGTTACTTCTTTCACTTCTCCTGAACTAGACTTATTGTAGAACACAGGGCAATTAACATCACTATGGCCCAATTTACCGCACTTGTAATAGATTAAATGTAATCCCTCATATTGGATGATCCATACCTTTCCATTCATTCGAAATTTGGACAGTAATGGCTTGGATAAATCAACTTCGAAACTCATGCGTATGAACTGGCCTCTGTCCGCCATATACATCGTCTTGTCAATATAAATGACCTTACCCACCTTGCTTCCAATCCTCCTTAATATGTCTTCATAATAATATTCCACTGAAAAGCGTGGAATGCGGATCCACGTCGTGAGATAACGAATTGGTTCATGCGCCGCCATGAAATTCGTGACCTGTTTTCGAATGGTAAGATGGTGATCATGTAACATCCTCATTTACCAAGGATCCTTAACCAGACCTTCTTTAACAAATACGGGCGCTACCATCTCAGTTGCCCGAGGAATAGTATATCATAACGTCAATAAAAGAAATATTACATTTAATTACATATTTAAACTCAACATTAAAGAGATACAACTGATGAGACTACGCGACTACGATGAGACTACACATGTCAAAACCCAGTGAAAGACGCGTTCCTCCAGTGCACCCAGTCAAGCTCCATATCAACACCTGCTAAGCCTAACTGCTCACCATAAGGATCACCGCAGAAATAAAACAAGAAAACACAGACAACACAACACAAGGTCAGTAACTTAAAAACATCATACCAATCATAACATAAACAAGCACAAACTCCAACTCCAGTACATCACCATCCACCTGAATAAAACTGAGGTGCAGTCCTGCCAGATTACCAATCACAACTAGTAATCCACACTGCCAGTGTGGACCGCAGCCTTACCACCTAAGCCCTACTCAAAACCATAGAGCGAATAACCCAATGATCATTAATTTGCGCATCCCCCTTGTGACGGGAACCACAAGGGGCGAACAAGGGCTGAAGCCATTCCCTCAAATGACTCCACTCAGTCGGGGACGTACCCCACACATATACAAAACATAATATTAAACCATCTACGCCACCATGCAATACACATAGCATCATTCAACAGTACTGAGTAGGAAAACCTACCTTTAGCGATCCGCGACTAGCATCACATCCATATGACTACAAAACAACCATCTATTCCACCTAAACACAAACATGTGCCCTCATTACTAACAACCACAATCCACACAAAACTCAAGGATGACGGTGATGATAATGACTTACCTATGCCTGGCATACCGGCGACAAGACCGTAACCCAACTCGAGCCTCCATCTCCATGGTAGACTTCAAAGGTGAAGGACTAGAAAAGGTGATGGGAAAGAAAGGGTGTCAACGATCTAAGTTTAGGAGAAATGAGAAAGGAAAAACTGATTTGGGTTTACGACTTCACGATTTATATTAAAATGTTGAACCTGACTTACTCGATCGAGTATGTAGACTACTCGATCGAGTGGCCTCTACTTGATCGAGTGGCCTCTACTCGTTCGAGTCACTAGACTACTAAATCGAGTAGCCCATGCTAGATCTAGTTCCCCGAACCCAAAGGTGTTATGTCTCAAGGTCTGTTCTAACGAGGATCCCAAGGTCAGCCATGCGTCTAAGGTCAGTCAACGGGTCCCTGATAGGACGGGTATTACAATCTTCCCTCCTTAAAAAGAACCCAAAGTTCAACTCCTCGTCTTCCCAACCCAACAAAAGTCAACCCAACGACATAACCCAACAAAACCACTATAAATATACCCTTAGACTTCGTCGCCTTCATGTCTACTAATCATCATCATGCAACGGTTCCACGAGTACAACCACCATTATCCACTACTTCTACCATACCATCAAAACAAATGCAAGGAATAACCGCACATATATGGAATAACCACACACATATAACCACAACTGTACTAATAAAAATCTTTATATAATTCCACATAAAAGCATACTTATTGTCAAGACAACAATTAAATAATCTAACAACGATTAAGTTATAACACAAGACAAAGTTTTCGCAACATTCCTACGCGCGACATTACTCTTCCCCTCTAAAAAGGAACTTCGTCCCCGAAGTTCGCCACCAAGATGGATACTCACCAAAATGAAGATCGTACCCCTCCCCCATGATATTCTAAATCTGTAATCAATTGACTAAGCAAGATGAAAACTCACATACAAACAATTCTGTCATGCTCAACACATACCAATAAGTATACATAACAACTTGTAAAGGACTAAATTTCAATATGTAACCATTGTGGTCTACTCAAGGTTAACATAACCCATCCCGATCAATCACCGAAAGTCGAACAAATTGAGCAACTACATGGAACGAAAACATTGAATATGCCTTAGATGCAACTCTTAAATAGATGTCGGATAAAAAATAACCATCACTGTTCATAAAACAACGTTTGGCCCAAAACAAACATTCCCCATGATCCCATGGTAACAAGGAAATCGGTCTCAGCACTAATTCTACCGCCACTCGGGTTTCAACTGTACTCAATCGAGTTGTCTCCACTCGGTCGAGTACATAAGGGTCAGAATACATGTAGAATCTGTCTAGAACCTACTCGATAAAGTAGACTCGAATCGGTCGAGTTCAGGCTTGGTTACTCAATCGAGTTAGGCATACTCGATCGAGTGTGCTCAGGTCAGAAGGCTCCCCAATTTCGACAAAATAAAAACAAGCTAAGAAATATACAAGTTTCAGGATCATATCCTCGACACCATCATATCCACATCCACGTCTGAACCAAAACAAAATAAACCTGTCACGCGCGTGGCCTATGGCCGATTACATCACCAAATAAAATAGCTAAAACCGAATAACGGAATAAAATCCAACACAAAGCTAATAACCAAATCATGAAATAAGAATTATCACTCAAGGGAAGTCGCTTAGGTCCTCCTTCATCTCCTTCGTGCCTCCTGCTCCTGACGGGCTAGTTCCCGAGGTACCTGCTACATCTCCTCCTCCAGTGGCAGCTCATGTCCCTGGTCCCCCACCATTCCACCATGGTGCAAGGCACCCATAGGGATAGCTCTTTGGGGCTCCCCATGTGGCCCTGTCCACCCCGTAGCTATGGAACACAACACTATCATCCCCCGGACCTCTCCACCACAATGGCTGGGCCAGGTTGGTCCCCACATCTTGGAGAATAGCCATCTCATGAAGGTTTCGGAGCACCAAGGTATTCGACACCCGCTCCGTAAGCTCACTCACCTGCATCTTATGGCTATAGGAAGGTGGATAGCCGGGGTATAGGTACTGAGGCGGTCCCTGCTGCACAAACGGTGGTCCTCCAACCACCTCTCTAGCTCTTCGGGGTCCTCTACCCTCCCTAGGCACCTGGTCCTCTGTCCTAGCAAGATCTCCCCCAAACGGCTCTCGCAACTCTATAAGGAGGTCATTGATGATCAGGTAGGTCTGGGGTGAAAGGCCAGTCTCCTCACTATTGGGTGCAGCCTCTGCTAAGGGCTCAGTCACAGGAAGATGAGTCGCATCAGGTAAGCTCATCCAACTCCTATCCCTCGACCTCTAAGCTAAACCTCCACCGTCCATCACTCGCAACCACTTCTGCCGAACAAAGTAGGTCTTATTCAAAGTCGGGACAACGATACTCATGGGTTTGAGAGCAGGAGAAGCCTCAAAGTTCGTCAACCTCTCAGCTAACCGGGTGGCTATAGCATCGCAACTGAGATGGCGAGTCGAAGACTGGGCCATCAGAGCCAAGCTAGCGCACACTATCGCTGGTGCACTATAGGTCCAACGCTTCGCTCTGGTAAGGTTAAGATAAGAGATCAACAACATAACCTCGTGTGAGTTTAACTTACTCACATCGTTCCTACCATACAATAAACAGGTCAAGGCTCTAAGGAAAATCTTCAAGGTCATGTGTTGGACATCGTTAATCAGCATAGCACTAGTGGTAGGGGCAGCTCTACTAGTGAGCGAGGGTTGGAAACCGCTAGCTCCACTCTCAGTCGGGACATCCCTAAGATACCCCTTCTTATGCCTAGCAAGCCTAAGATGGTCAGCAAAATGGTCCAGGGTAAGACAGAAAGTAGTGTTCATCAATCGAAAACTCACTCTCTTCCTGGCCACATCATAGGAAAAAGGGCTCATGAACTCCAAGGTCGGAAAATCATAAGAATGTTTTCTCAACCGATACAAACCCTCCAATCCCAACACCTCAAATATATGCCTAACATCGGTCTCAATCTCTAACTCCTCCAACAATCCCACATCGATGCACCTTGTGGGCTTCAAGGTGTGACTTATCAAACTCACAAATCTGGTCAAAGTCACAGAAAACTAGTGTTGGATACTGAGACACCGGTGGAACAGTCGGCCCTCGTCTTCCCTCTCCCACTTCTTCCGTGGCGGCTAGATTGGCCCTAGCCCTCTTACTCGGTAGTCATGTAGCAACGTTTCTTGCATCTGTATCAACATATTTAGCCAACATCGGGTTTTATAATTGAAAGTGAAAAGTCTCAAATGTTATTTACCAAAACAAGGGCAAGTCCTAAGATGAATTTTCGTCACAATCATGTAAAATTTAGAAGCAAAACATGTTCTTAATAACTTCCATTATCCGGTGTAAATCATAAAAGTTGGATGAACATATCGAAATCAAAGCTTGGACAAGTTCTAGCAAGAATTCGGAGTTAGATTTTACAAAAAATAAGCTCAATATGCCGATTGTTACAACTAAATTGAAATATAATCTCGACTTATGCACTCAAAAAGACGATGTTTTAAGACACATTTTCGATGGAAAATAGCCAAAGTTAAGCATCAAATATGATATTATTATCGTCCCCTATCCTTTTCCAACCTTTAAAGACGAATTAGAATGGCAAAACTCAAAACTCTGGGACAAACCCTAGATAATCCGGGTTGGAGATTATCAAAGTTCGGACTAACTTTGTAGTTTCCAGCAGCAATATCATGAAATTCAAGAGGTTTCTAACAAGAGCATCAATTACAAAGCAATATAAAAACATAAAACCGATATTTTCAGAAATCATATACTCATAGTTCTTTAATTGCTTCATAAATCAAAAGAGAAAGCTAAATTTACCTTGAGTTAGTTTGCAATCGAGTTAAGTGGATGAACTAGAAAGATTTGAAGGAGCAAAACACAAATTCACCAAGTTGTTGTAGGGAGAAAGGAGT
Source organism: Silene noctiflora (assembly GCA_009801015.1). Lineage (NCBI taxonomy): Eukaryota > Viridiplantae > Streptophyta > Magnoliopsida > Caryophyllales > Caryophyllaceae > Silene > Silene noctiflora. The sequence goes on along the minus strand of VHZZ01001037.1, from coordinate 180,310 downwards.
TTTGGAAAAGGTTTTAGGTTAAGAAGAAGAATAAATTGTGAAGAATAATAAGGATTGAAAATATATAAGCCCTGAATTTTTTTTTTTTAAGATCCCTTGTTCTGTAACAGCACTACTCGATCGAGTGGCTGAGGTACTCGATCGAGTAGCCTCTACTCGATCGAGTTAGTGGTACTCGATCGAGTTTCCATATTTGGCAGAATTAACAATGATTCTGTTTCTTACGTACTCGGTCGAGTGACCCACAAGCTCGGTCGAGTAAGACATTTTCGGTCGAGTAGTCCCATGTGCTTGATCGAGTAAGTCCAAAAGCGATCAGCGGCTCATTATGACTTGATTGCTTGTCCCTGCAAAACAACAATTTGCACGGAGTCCAAGGAGTGCTTGGAACTCGTCCTTAGTTATCCCCCATATAAACACTATCAACTATTCGTCACTTACCATGCAATAAAACACAACAACTAAAATGATACAGTACTCACTCGATCGCACTTCAGGTCACATACGGATCTATTATTATGTACCTTAGCTTACATGCATATCATAATGGTAACGGTATTCAATCCTATTCACATGCATGTTTAATCAACAACGATAACATTCTCATACCACCCATCAAATACTGCAAACAAATAAACCAATTATCATCATATATGTCATCGCATAGTCACACACACGCTTTTAGTATATCTTATCGGTCTCATCCACACACCTACGCACACAACAATAAAGAAAATCATGTACCACTTATGCCACCAGCTACACATGACATCACTTCCATACATATAACTTGCACAATACTCACATGCTCATACAACTCCCGACTCGATATCCCCAGTCGCAGTGGCTAGCTTAAGAACATTGGGTCTAGGATTTTGGAGTGAGGGCACCTACCCACCCAAAATCAATTACCAAGGGGCTCCCAACATACATACACCAGGTTCATTTTATTTGACTCTCTACGTTCATTATGTTCATTGGTTACAGGTTCCAAAATCGTCGCTCTGATACCACTTTGTAGCACCCCCATTTACCAAGGAGCCTTAACCAGACTTCCCTAGAAAATACAGGCGCTACCATCTCGGTTGCCCGAGGAATAGTATATCATAACGACAATAAAAGAACTATTAAATTTAATTCCATATTTAGACTCAACATTAAAGAGATACAACTGATGAGACTACGCGACTACGGTGAGATTACGCATGTCAAGACTCGGTGAAACATGCGTCCCTCCAGTGCACCCAGATAAGCTCCATATCAACACCTGCTAAGCCTAACTGCTCACTATAAGGATCACCGCAGAAACACAACAAGAAAACACAAACAACACTAAACAAGGTCAGTAACTGAAGAACATCAAACTAAACACAACATACACAAGCACAAACTCTAACTCCAGTACATCACCATCCACCTGACTAATACCGAGGTGCAGTCCTGCCAGATTACCAATCGCAACCAGTAATCCACACCACCAGTGGGGACCGCAGCCTTACCACCTAAGTCCCGCTCAAAACCATAGAGCTAATAACCCAAAGATCATTAATGTGCACATCCCCCTTGTGACGTGAACCACAAGGGGCGATTAAGGGCATGAAGCCATTCCCGCAAATGACTCCACTCAGTCGGGGACGCACCCCACACATATACAAAACAGAATAATAAACCATCTATACCACCACGGAATACACATAGCATCATTCAATTGTACTGAGTAGAAAAACCTACCTTTAGCGGTCCGCGGCTAACATCACATCCATATGACTACAAAACAACCATCTATTCTACCAAACCACAAAGACGTACCCTCATTACTAACAACCACAACCCACACAAAACTCAAGGATGACGGTGATGATGATGACTTACCTATGCCTGGCATACCGGCAACAAGACCGCAACCCGACTCAAGCCTCCATCTCCATGGTAGACTTCAAAGGTGAAAGATTAGAAAAGGTGATGGGGAAGAAAGGGTATCGACGATCTAAGTTTAGGAGAAATGAGAAATGAAAAACTAATTTGGGTTTACGACTTCGCGATTTATATTAAAACGCTGAACCCGACTTACTCGATCGAGTGGCCTCTACTCGATCGAGTCACTGGATTACTCGATCAAGTAGCCCACGCTAGATCGAGTTCCCAAAACCCAAAGGTGCTAAGTCTCAAGGTCCGTTCTAACAAGGATCCCAAGGTCAACCATGTGTCTAAGGTCAGTCAACGGGTCCCTAATAGAACGGGTATTATAGATCACCTATCATCCAAGGCCCTTGCGTAAGAACAAATTCATAGTCCTCCCTATTCGTGAATCACGCCAAGTAATACGAAAAAACCAACATCCATTAGCGTAAGCCCTCCGTTCAATGACCATTTCTTCTTAATCTGACGGAGTAATGTGAAATACCCTATGTTCTTATCAAAATATTTTGATAATTAGAGTATCCTTCCAATGCTTTCGGGTCTTGATTTTTTCTTCCTTTGTCAGCAGAATCATAGGACATGTGGGATCATTTAGTTTTCTGGTTCCTCCACATCGCCATCCAATTCTTCTTCATAAGCCGCATTGTTGTTAATTGAAAACTCCAGCCCCTGGCCAATGGCAAAAGAGGGTGAGGCCCCATTATTCAAATAATGGGGGAACTGTGGGGAGTAACATTTTGATGCATCTTGAAATTATGGATCTGTTAGATTGATCATCTTCCCCTGAGGAGATCAGTTAGGGATTTCTAGAGCGAGCATCCTAGAGAGAGAAACTAATTCTAAATTCAATACTACTAAATTTATCTATTACTTGAAATTGTTACTATTAAATCGTTTCAAGATTAAATCTTAACTACTGAATTGAAAGAAAATAGAAGAAAAAAAGGGAAATAAAAGAGTCAGAAAGGATTCAAATTAATGTTCATCACATATTCTTCATCCGCGGGTAATTCGGCCGTTCTTTTTTGGAATGGATGGACCTCATCTTAAACAAAAAATTGAATCAATTGATTACTAGTGAAGATTTAATTGAAGAGAAATACTTAGTATATCATTTGGTGAGGATGACATGTCAGTTTTAGCCAGCTATACTTAAAACTATTAAAATTCACAAATAATTTCATACTAATTTTTTTTAAGACAGTTTTAATTTCGAATGGCTCTCACACTTATAAAAATAAGGATTATTTCATAAGAATAATCCAAAATATAGTTGCCCTTTTTATATTACTCCACACTTCAATATAACCCAAGTTAATCCCTCTTATCCCCTTCCCAAATCAGACTTAGCTAATTTTATTACCGGCTATATAAGGTAATGATAAGTACTTTATTTAT
>VHZZ01001036.1:54905-82897 GCA_009801015.1 Silene noctiflora | reverse complement strand
TATCGCCTCAACGCTACTATACAATTGAGTCGAGATTAAATATTAGTAATATGGTTATTATTTTTATAAAATTCTACATTTCATGAAAATAATATTTAAAACCACATTTACCGTAATAAATTACGAAAAATAGTTAAAAATCGGGATTAATTATAAAAATAATTTATTAATATAATTATATAATTCTCGGGTGTTACAGATATTGACGCCTATTTTCAGTCGTCCGACTATTGTTTTCCTGTAGTGTACTCAACCGAGTCAACACTACTCGGTCGAGTAGACGCTTTACTCGGCAGAGTCAACCTTACTCAGTCCGCTACTAGCTTACTCGGTTCACTTTAACCTTCACTCGGTCTAGTCTAGGTCCTACTTGGTATAGTGTAAGGTCCAATCTTACTCTCGTATGACTCTCACTCACCCAAGACTCTCGTACGGGTCCCAAAATATCCGGGTATTACAGTAATCTGGTCATACCATTGTTGTAGGTGTCGATAGTAGTTTTCCGTGATCGTGTATGCGTTGATGATCAGTTCTTCTTAGATTGCTTTTCAGGTAGGGTTTTCCCTACTCAGTTGGTTGTATAACAGTATGAATGTGATGTGACGGTCTTTATGGTTATTATGTGATTGAGTTATGATGGTGATATTATGTTGTTATTGCGAGCCATTTCGAGAGATGGTCTCACCCCCATTGTCCGCCTCCTGTGTGTCTCGACGTAAGGGGGTGTGCACATTAATGGACTTAGGTTCGCTCCTTACGATGAGCGGGGATTTTGGTGGTAAGGCTGCGGTCTCCACTGGCGGTGTGGATTACCCGTTGCGATGGGTAATCTGGCAGTCCGTTTGTGGTTATTATGGAGTTTGGAGATGATGGTTACAGTTTATTATGATTGTTTATGCATTATATTATGTTGGTTATATAGTTGACTGACCCCGTTTATGTTTTCAAATCTGTGATGATCTATTAAGGGATGGTGAGCAGGGTGATTTACCGGTTTAGTTTGGATGTATGGATGTGATGCTGCTTGGTGTTTGTTGGGGGTTGAGAAATCGTATGACATAGTGACGCCTGTAGTTGACAGTAGAGTCATCAGTTGTATTTATCATTTAGTATGTATAGTTGAGTTGTTGTTCAGTTCCCGCTGTAATCTTGTAATGTAACCATTAACTATTCTTGGATGGTCAATTTGATATACTTACCTTAGACAACCGAGATGGTAGCGCCCTTCCTTATCAGGGAAGGCCTAGCTAAGGCTCATTGGTAAGTAGGGATGTTACAATCGGTCCAAGGCCGGCTCAGACTGAAAATAAAAATTTAGTGGACCGAAGATCGGACCTAGAACTTTCGGTCTTAGACCGGACCGAACTCAAAATATTTGGTCCGGTCTGGTCTTGGATCGAAATGTACCTAAAACTAGTTTTTTTCACTCTTTCATATACGATAATCCCCTATATACTAAAAGATTAACACATCTCCAAATTCTCCCGCTTAAATTTCCCACTTAAGTGATTTCCTTTTGGATAATATTTATTTCCTAATTAATTTGTATTCACTATCTATATTTACTTACTACTATTAAACAATATTCATCTCCTAATTTATTTTATAACATCAATCATGGTTTACCCTTTTCAAAATGGAGGTAAACTGTGTTAGTTTAATTAATTGTCAAATTTTCTAATATTTATATCTAAAATGCTGTGCATTTGCACGGGATTTACTCTAGTTACATTTTAATTCCGCCAAATAAAATACATTTAAATAATCAGACAATTCTTTTTACGAAAATCATTGACAATACTAATATATAATGTCTTCTGAAGATAAAATGCCAATTTGATTCATAAATATTTTAATGATTCGTCTTTAAAAACATGAAATTTGGTCTGAACCTAAATTAACTTGTCTTGGATCGGACATGACCAGCCAAAGACCGAACCTTGGAAAAATGAGGATCAAGGGCTGGACCAAAATAATTCGGTCCGGTCCATTTTTCTGTTCCGAACTTTAAAGGAGCGGAGCGGAGCCAAATTCTATGTTTTGGGAAAGGCGCCTGTAACGTGACATTTTCCCGCCAACGACTAATATCTAGTTCTAGGTCTACAGCAAGCAACCCACTGAAACTGAACAAAGGGAGAAAAAAGGGAGAAAAATCAATCAGAAATCAGAAATCAGAAATGGGGAAGATAATAAGGCAAGATGTGAACAAGCAATTCCGTATGCGAAGATACTTTCTCCACGCTGCCGCACTCCAGCACGTCCTCGCATTCCTCAATTCCGATTCCATTGACGATCCTCACGATGCTCTCGATCTCCTTCTCGACCACCTCGATTCACAATCTCGTAATTAACTAACTCCCTCTGTCTCGGTCATTTGTTTATTTTTTGCCAGACGGTTTTAGTTAAAGGTAAATAAATGATTGAGACGGAGGGGGGAATTAATTCATTTTTTTTTTTTTTTTGGTTGGCAGTTAAATCATCTAATTTGGATAAGGATACTATTGCTACTCTTATTGCTGAGCTGCTTGATGTTGAGGATGAGAATTCCGGGGGTTCTCATTCTGCTTTTCGTTTTGTCGATGCGTTTCTTATTCCTAAGTTTCGATATGATTCAATTCGGAAGAGCTTTTATGAGTAATCAATCTTTCCGTCTTCTCCTTTTCGTTTATTGTTTTGCAGTTGGTGACGCAACCAGAATTTATAGTTAGTGAGCTGAAATACTTGATCCGTCTCAATCATTTGTTTACTTTTTTGATTGTGTGTTACGGTATTTTAATGGTAGGGAAATAAATAATTGAGACGGATGTCATAGTAATAAGTTAGACCAGAAAGAAAATTTAAAAAGATGCCTTTGTTCCCTCGCAGTTGCCAATGAAGAGCGGTTTTGATATACTCGATCCATTTCATTGAATTGTATACTTGTATACACTGCGAAATATAGGAGGGGGATTTGGAAAAATGTACTCGTATGCCAATTTACACAAATTCTCCTATGAGACGGTCTCTCAATAGTGTTTATGTAAGACCTCTCACATGATAGGGGGTAATTATCAATTTACTATTTTTTTCTGTTTCTAGGGTAGTTAATGGCGTGTCTCGCACATAATTATCATGAGACGTTCTTTTAGTGGACCTACTATACAATTTAATGGAATTTAGGAAGTAGTAAACTTGGGATAAATTGTGTCTTATCGTCGTGGTTTGTGAAAACTAGGTGTACAGGGGGGCTTCCTATTCATGGTAATGCGCCTTCAAAAGCCGCTTTATACAGGGACAGATTCCAGTTGTTGTCTCAGAGACTTACGAGAAATCCCCATTTTTCTAAGCCTGCATTTGAAGCTGACATGACGAAGTTTGGATCCTGTGAGGTCTTTGATTCTTCCCCTTGGTTTATGTTTAGTAGCCTGCGTTCAGAATTTGGGATGTTCTTATGGTTTGTGTATGTTACCTCCTTAACATGAAATGTTTGGTTGGACATTTGCAGATAGTTCCAATTCAAAATCTAACATGGCAAACTGGTAAAAGGTGGATCATGGGTGTTATATCTCAGCTTGAAGATGGTCATTTTTTCCTAGAAGACCTTACAGCGTCTGTGGAAGTTGATTTATCGAGCGCAATATCCTTTCAAAACCTTTTTCTTATTCAGTATTAGCTATTATCGGCATCGTTTCAATTAGTGGCCTGTTGTAAATAGTAGCTATTTTATACTTCAGACCTTTGGTAGTTAACTTTGACCTAGTAGAGATTAAAAAGTCAATTTAGATCATCAAAGGAAAGAGGAGACAATATAAATAGGTAAAAGACTTGAACGTAATACGTCCTTGATTCTCTCAAAGTTCCCATATTTCCTTTTTGAGTGAATTCTTGGAAAGCTTCCACTAATTGGGTGCGGTGTATGGGGGTGGGTGATTGAAGGGTGGGGGGGTGTCGATTGGTGGGTGAGAGCAATGTGATAAGATGGGTGGGTTACGTGAGGGTAGGGTTGTGTTTTTTGTTTATCCTTAAGGCCGGCCCATTAAAGAAGTGTAAGGTTCAGAGAATATAGGGGAAATCGGGAATACAATGTGCAATGAGACAGATGATTGTTGATGTTCCGAAGGGGATGTGATCCCTACACTCCTTGATTGACTTCATGACTTGTGCTGGCCAATCCATTTCTTGAAGTTGATCACTGTTCAGCTAAAAAATGATACTGATATTTAACCAATATATACTAGTGTCAGATGATTTTGTAGTCGACACTCCACTGAAACTGTCACTAGCGTCTAGTAATGAATTGCTCTCGGGTTAGTAACATACAAATGTAGTGAAATCTACAGCTAAATCTAGTCGTTGGGAAGATAGCATCTTTCTGATCAAACGTGCCTAAGCATTCTGTTTTTCTTCTAAATGTTTTGTTATCATCTCTTCTTTCCTTGACGTGCAGTACAAAATCACCACAGGTTTCTTTGCAGAGAATACAATTGTTGTTGCGGAAGGAGAGATGCTTCCTAAAGGTACTTTTAAGGTGAGTTTAATGCTTAAGTTCAAGTACTTGATATTTTGTGTCACATTAGGACAGGTTGGTTAGTTTAAAAAAGCACACCTGAGGCGCGCCCAGGCGCAAGACGCAGTGAGGCGCCAACCAGATCGCATCAAACATTATGAGGCGCATGGAGTGCAAAAGGCGCACCTAAGGCGCATGAGGCATACCCAAGGCGCAACTAGTGAGGTCCACATGAGGCGCATTAGTGTGCAATTCCATTTTTTTTAATATTCTTTTATTTTACCCTTCTTTTCTCCCCCTTATCCTTAATTTTCACTTTTAAAAACATGTTAGCCCTCTTTAAAACAATAAAGGGACTATTCTCGCACAAAATTTGATTGTAAAATATGGATGTTCTTTTGAAAAATCAGTGCGCCTCGTGGGCAAAAGGCGTGCGCATTCGCCTCGCGCCTTGCCCCTTAGCCCCTTGGGACCCCATCGCCTCAGCGCGTCTTGCGCCTTCTTAAACTAAGGACTGGTATCTTCTGTCCTGCTTTCTTTCCCGGTATCTCATTAATTTTTTTCATGTCAGTTGATTCCATTTTCTTTTCCGTCTCTTTTTCTCTTTATTACGGCCCACACACATAATGCGGATCCTGTGTTGAGTCTCTTCACTGTTTAAAATGAGACTTCGTATTTCTAATATCTATATGATAAAAATGGTTTCATTGCCTCTCAGCAGTTCTTTTGAGCTGCTCTGGGTAATTTCAATTTCTTTATTTATGAAGCACTTGGAACATTACCGGTGTCATGTTCAGAAATTTGCTGGAACTCTTATGGTTTTCTTTAGAATATTTTATAAGCTTGATGCTGAACTGTACAGGTCAACACATGTGGCTTCCCTCCCATGGAGGACAGGGATGAGTCTATCTCATTTACTTCTGGATTAGACTTTTTCGGCTCTGGTGCATCTACTAGCGAGGAGACGGTATTATTATAACTCGTTCTAAAATGAATCTTGAGTTTTTTTTAGTTTGCTCTTACAGACGGCAGGACTTTTAAAATGTTGAATCTCTGTTCCTGTGAACAGAGAAAACTAGCAGAAATGGAAAAGAAGGCAGTAAATGACATGTTTGTAGTACTCTCTGATATATGGCTGGATGATGAAAAAGTAATACATAATTCACTTTCTCTTCAATGTATTTTGTTATTGCATCCTTCATTCGAGCAACTCAGTTGAACACTTGGACCTGAATGTTCCTTTTCAGACAATGGGAAAGCTAACGGAAGTTCTAGAGGGGTATGAATCTGTCGAGGTGGTTCCTTCTTTGTTCATACTCATGGGGAGTTTTTGTTCTTCTCCATGCAACCTAGCATTTCATTCTTTTGCTAGTCTTAGGTGAGCTGTTGTGTATTCCATATCACCCCTTGCAATCTTCCTGATGCTTATGCATGTGTAGCCTTTAATGAAAAGAGTTGGTATGCAGGTTACAGTTTGGAAAGCTTGGTAAAATGATTGCACAATATCCTCGGCTGAAGGAGCAGAGTCGATTTTTGTTTATTCCTAGCCCTGATGATGCAGGTGCATTTATTTATGCCAGTTCATTCTCTCTTTACATGTCATTTCTGGCGCACATTTTCACATTGCAGTCTACACATTTTAGGCCCGTCGTCAGTACTCCCGAGGCCTGCTTTGCCAAAATATTTGATAGAAGAGCTTCAGAAGGAAATTCCAAACGCCCTATTTATGACGAACCCTTGCAGGTATTTGTATATTCTATAACCTCTTCTCTCTTTTTCGGGGTAGGGAAGGTACATTTGCGTGTTCTTGGAATCAATTTCATGAAGCCTCCTCCCGTGGGAGAAGCTCCTGCTATATTTCTTTTCAGTGTATCTTGCCCGTAATTAATAAAGCTGCAAACTATGTTTCTTAGATTTTGTTAGAATGCATGTCCAAGTGTATGACTTTGCTATTGCATGAAAAAATTTCATGTTTTTAGTTTGAAATAAAGTGTCGAAGACTCATACCCTTGTCTAGTTGTCAAGTGCTGGGGACAGTATGTAACAGAGTATGAAGAGTCAAAGCAACATAGGTTGCAAAGAGTTGAGGAAGAAAGGCTATGAATTTTTACATAATCTCTTACAATATTACCTTTGTAATTGTGACACCAGAATAAAGTTCTATTCTCAAGAGATAGTAGTTTTCCGGCGAGACCTCTTGTATAGAATGCAACGTTCATGCCTGATTCCCCCTTCAACAGCCGAAACCAGCGATCCTTTCGCCCATGTGAGTTCATTTTCTTCTTTCCGATTACGTTTTCTTGCCTTGAAAGGTTCTTGAATGTATACCAGTAACAGATGAATGTCTGTTGCAGTTAGTTGCAACCATCGTCCACCAGAGTCATTTGTGTCCGCTACCCCTGACAATCCAACCAATTAGCTGGAATCACGATCATTCGCTCCACCTTTTTCCAACTCCTCATACGGTATTTGCTTGTCATTAATTTGTCTTCTTCTATAACACAAAACAAACCAGAGATGTCTTGACACCAAGGAGTAATGAATTTGCTGAACAGATCATCTTGGGAGATAGAAGTGAACAGAAGGCGTTCAATTATGGAGGAGTAACATGCTTTAATCCCGGATCATTCTCAAATGAACACACCTTTGTGGCATATCGTCCATGTAATCGGGAAGTTGAATTGTCTGCTATTTAAGCCTCTAGTTAGAAAATTTAAAAACACTGTACAATAGTTTTACAGTAGCATTCAAATAGTTCTATAGCCTTTCTAGCATTCCTTGATGTATAAAGCATCAACGGCTGTAACACCCTTGTATGTAACCTGCTTCTATCAAAAAACATTTTTCGAGTTAGGACTTATGACCAAACTTGATTGTATTCTATGCAAGCCATTTTTTTTCAAATTATTGTGGTCTATTTTCTCGTAAAGCCATTGTGGTGAGTTATTGATGGCGGGGTTTTTTCTTTTAAAAGAATGTCCACAAGGATTAATAACAATGATGTTGGATTTATGCCTTAATTTGTTAGTTTCTATTATTGATTTCCATGACTAATGAACACTCACAGTTATGTCGTTATTGGGAGCCACAAGGATGATTTTGTTGTTAAAGGGATTTGAACTAAGATGATGAGCACTACTTTTTATGATTTTGCCAATTAAATTAGTTGAAATCTGCGCTCTTTCACGATTTTACCAATTAAACTATTGAAATCAGCACGTAGTATAGATTTACAATACTTATCCAAAAAATTGGAATTTATGCCGGAGAATCAATCTAATTTTAGTTTTATTACTCGTCGTCTTAATAAGGTTGTCCATACCCTTGCTAGAGCTGAAATGAGAATTAATCCTTGTATCTATTGCTACCAAAAAAAAGCACACGATGGACCAAAGGAGTTGAATAGTGAGGGCGTGAGACCCGGCCCAGGAATAGTTAAGAGTAAAGCCCATATTAGTTTGAGGAAAGATAGATTGAGGAAGTTGAAGAGAGAGAAAACAGGTCGAAAATGGCTTCCATCATCAAAAACGCTCTCCAGGCGATCAAGGAGAAGGGCTTAACCAACTTCCTTCGTGAACTCAAACATGAAGGTTTTTTGTAAGTTACACTTTCTCTTCTTTATTTCCATTTTCCCTTCTCAATTTCATCAATCAATCAATTAATTCATTCCATCGCCTAAATTAGGTTTTCCGATCCATATATTATTATACGGACTTCTTTTTTAAATCTAGTCAATTAATTTAATTGGCTTCTTTGATCGTTGATTTCTCATTGAATCTAATAATTTTTTTTCAGGAGATGTTTGCCAGACGGCAACCTGCTGTAAGTGAATTTCTCTCTTTTTCGTACATTTACGCGTTTTCTATATCATAAATCTTTTAGCTTAGTGGTTAAGACGGAGTTATTGTGGACGTTAGGCCGCAGGTTCGAATTTCATTCGCCTGCCTCGATGCCTCCTTTAACACCCACCAATTTGGGATAGTTTGATCCTAATGTTATTCAGCATTTTGAATTGCTGGCTAACTGTTATGATTATTAATCGTTCGTGGAAGCAGTGGCGTAGTCAGAAACTCAGAATTGATAGAACGTGGGGTCAATTTTAATGTAATTGCTACGTTTCTTTTTATTATGGGGTCTAAAAGAAATAAAATGTTCAAATCAAACAAATTTAGCGATAAAAAAAAAAAAGCCTTCTGTCCGAAAAGTTGTGGGATCTCAAAACCCCACCTTCCTCCATGTGGCTACGCCACTGCATTGCTCTATTTTCATTGCTGATGTTAATTGAAGATCTTGTGATCATCATTTTTTGTTATTTTGGGATTACATTATAAGGATTCTACGTAGACTGTAGCTACTAGCTTGTTAACTGAGAGTCTATATGTTCAGGCAAACAAAAATCCACAACATAGGTGCAAAGGTTGTGGGTGTTGATCAATTTGGCAACAAGTATTATGAGAACTTGGATCTTCAGTATGGTGAGTTCCTTCTGTACTCCACATTTACTGTATTATTGAACCTAGCAATCGTTCATTCACCAGTAAAGCTTGTCATTTATGCTTGAAAAAGGCTTATTTTATTCATTTGGGCCCTTTTGTTTTACTATAGCTTTACTGCCCTAAAAAAGATTAGGATTTTTCTACATGGTACCCTCGTGTTTTCTCGGATTCTACATGATACCCCTCGTTTTTCTAAAACATCGGTGGTACCCCTAAACTCAATTAAAACCTATCAAAATACCCAAAATGCACCGGTCCTCCTCTTTTAAACGTTTATTTTATGCAATTTTTGTTGATCTTTTGGCAATAATTTGTCATACCCATTGACATAAATATTGTTTAGTCAATCGCAAACATATTTTCCTTACAAAATTTAGCTGTTTGAAAATTGATTTTTAGTAGTTTGGGTATTCTAAGAACTATTTACCAAGTTTAGGGGTATCAGTATTGTTTTTAAAAAAACGAAAGGTACCACGAAGAATTCGAAAAAACACAAGGGTACTACGTAGAAAACCCCAAATTTGTAAGGGTACGGTGATAGGTTTTGCTTTTAATGGAAGACGGCCTAGGGTACTATGAGGTGAGAATTGAGGTTTTTAAACAAGTTTTGTGGTTTGAACGTGAAAACTGAAGGCTCAAACCTTGAATACGCACTCATGTCTGTTATACTAGCGTAGGACCGTCTTACTGAAGCTTTGACGTTGCCTTCTTTTTATGTGATTTTACAGTTGATCTCTTATTTAGGCTTTTTCCATGGTCTCAGTTCACTTTCTTCATTTTTAATTTTCTTGGCAAAATTAAGATTTCGTGGTAGAGGGGAATAGCAAATGATGGTGATCCCTTCTTGTACACATAAAGGCCAGTGGGTACACTAATTTGAGTTTTTGAGAACCTGGAACCTGGAACCTCTTTAGCCAGCTATGTGTTAGGTTGACGTATCATTAAGAAATTTCTCTGTTAGTGGAGTTTGATATCAATTTGTCCGAACAGTCCGCTTTAAACTTTCGCTCCAATTCACAGAGGAAAGAACCAGTCGGAAAATATCATACAATTTCACAGAGATAGATCTATAATCGTAACACCCAGTGTCTGTCATGGCATAGTTGTATTTCAAATAGCCATTGCTAAAATAAGATAGCATTTCACCCGGCCATGTTACAATGCTATGAAACAAGTGTCTTCTAGGCAGTAATAATGTCGACAACATTTATATTCGGATGCCTGCAGCAAATGACAAAATGTTTGTGAAAGTTTGCATTGGGTAAGATGCCTGAGTTTCTGTTTATTGAATACTTTGGTAGGAAGGCACAGATGGGTGGAGTATGCAAGCAAAAATCGCTATAATGCTTCCCAGGTTCCAGCTGAATGGCATGGTTGGCTCCACCACATAACTGATCGCACAGGGGACGAGGTTATTCTATGATTTGGGATAATGTTTTGCTTGGTACTGTACTAATGCGGCTCAGGTTTTAACCGACTTGTTTTCTTGTGTTTGCTGCAGCTTCTCAGCCTCAAGCCAAGCAGGTATGGGGTTGATCATAAGGAGAACTTCTCAGGTGAGGGTGATGAATACATCTACCATTCCAAAGGCCACGCCCTTAACCCTGGTCAAAGGGACTGGACCAGGTACGAATCTTGGCAGCCCAAGAAGGGGTAACTTGTAATTTGATGTGGCGTTATCTTCCAATAGAGCCAACCTGTTCATTCAATAATGTCTTGTTTGACAAGGATTGCTGTTGCTGAAACAATTGGAATTATGGAACAGTTGTCACTCTTGTTTTTGTTTGGGAATTTGGATTTAATTTTTACAAAACTCGGAGGTTTATTTCTTCCTCTGATCTGTATGCATTTTTTTTCTTTCGTCTAGAGTAATTGTGTTTATAAAAACTTTTGAGCTGTTACATGGAGCAAGTTAACTCTTTCAAATTGAAAATGTGTTAGGATAATGAAGTGGACGAGAGTTTCCGTTATCATCCTATAACTCTGCTGAATGTGCTGATAGGTGGAAATGTTGTATAAACATAAAACCCAAAAAAGTTGGGAGTTTCATTTTAGTTGGGGCAAATACAGGCACATGTGGTTAGAATAAATGGTGTAGCAGCTATCAAGTCTCTGAGATGTTGCAGTATTGTGGTAGACTGGTAGTTGTTGCTGATATATTCTACAAAGTTCTCTCGATTCGACATCATGGGCATCATTGATACGTTTGCAGCAATTATTTGTGTGTTTGTAGAAGTGATGCAATGCGAAATGAATGAACCATTATAGCCCACGTTGTTTGATTTACATACAGTCATTTGGTGGGTGTTGGGACTGTTGAGTAACGTAAATAAACTACCAACCACTTTGAAGCTTAAATTTGTACCCAACAGCGGCTGTGAAGCTTAAATTGATCTTTATTCTAAAAGTAAAAGTAAATAATTGCTCTTATCTAGAATATGCAATGGATCAAGTCCTAAACAAATTCAATCTAAAATTGCGTCTTCTCTAACTCCAAAATTAAATTCGAAATTTGAGTTTCTCAAAGGTATTTGGATTAGACGGTTGACCCAAATTTGAGAGATCCGAATATCAAACAGGTTGAAATTTAAAGAATTAGGTGGAATTAATGAAGGAATGTGAGATTGAGCAAGACGTAAGCCAAATGACTTTAACCTTCCACTAGAATAGTTGGATGGAATAGTTTGTTAAGTTCTAAGTCACCCCTGGTAAATGTGGTAATTTTGAGTGACTGGAATAGTTTCTTAAGTTGATAGTGAGACTTAAACACACAGTTTTTGTCCTTCATTTACCCATTCTCTCATGGCTTCCGCCATCTCCCACGTCGATCATCATTCTTTTTCCGCTAAGGTATTCTTCCTTTTTTCATTTCACTGAATTTCTCTTAATTATATTCGTCTCTGAATTCTACTGCTAAATTCTACTGCTAAATTCTACTGCTTTTACAGGAGCACGCAGAAGAACCGCTCTTAAATGAATCTCACTCGACGCCCGAGTCTTACTCTCTCCTTTCTTGTATCTTTGCGTAACCACTTTTTTCCTTTTTCTTCTTCTTTTCTTTCATCTTCATCATCTTGGCTTTTGCTAGTCATTTTAGTGCTTCTTTGCTTGCCCAACTAAATATACGGGAAATATACGGGAATTATACGGGAATTTCAAATTCAATTCACGTCAATTGCAAAATTCAATTCACATTAATTGAAACTTCCTAGGGATTACACAATTCCTCCGGATGAAATACGTAACTAATACTCCATCAACCACTTACTAAAAAATCTGCTTGATTGTCTATTAACTGTGCATATGTGTCATCCGCAACGTGGTTTTGATAAACTGTGTTGTGTTTCATCAGATTTTTATTTCCAGCTCTTGGAGGTCTACTCTATGGCTATGATATTGGTGCTACTTCTAGTGCCACTATTTCTATTGGGGTATGATTTATAAAACACACATTTTCTGGCTACACTTTTACAAGCTATAATGTCATGCCTTTGCTACTTAACTCTAGTTTATCTTGCAGTATAATGAATTGGGTCTACATTTGGTTTTGTGTTGCAGTCAGCTACATTTAGTGGAACTTCATGGTACAACTTGAGTTCCGTTGAAGTCGGTCTTATAGTAAGTTCGTCTATTCCTTTGAGTCATGACTACTCAGTGGCCTCATTCCCTAGTTTCTACTGGTGCTGAGATGGGTTTTTTTTTCTGAGAAGTAGTACACCGATTCATGCTTAACAACCCCGCACTTTGCAGAGCAGTGGATCATTGTATGGGGCTCTCATAGGTTCTGCCTTGGCCTTTAATGTCGCTGACTTCCTAGGTGCATATCTGTTATTTTAAGCCTTCTGCTCTCTATGTCAGTTACTTCAATCTTCAAGGATTATTTGACGGTATAAAGAACACATTTTGTAGGACGGAGGAAAGAGTTGATTTCAGCTGCTATAATATATTTTCTTGGAGCTTTAGTTACAGCTGTTGCTCCCAACTACTTGCTCATGGTGATTGGCCGTTTTATATTTGGCATAGGAATTGGACTGGTATGAGTCTTGTGATTGTATGATTCGGTTCCTCCGTTTCTAAAGATCAGTGGATCTGTTTATAATTTTTTTTGTTCTGGTATGGCGAGTATTAATGTTCTTTAGCTTAATTCTTTTGCCTCTACATTTAGGCAATGCATGCCGCACCAATGTACATAGCTGAGACTGCACCATCACATATTCGAGGACAGCTAATATCTCTGAAAGAGTTCTTTATTGTTATCGGCATGGTTGTAAGTGTTCGCTTCCAATATCTTAACATTTGGCTGCTTCTGATGGCATCAAGCATCTTACGCCCTAGTCAAGTGCTTACCAATATGTCTTTCAGTCGCATATCTTCTTTATAAGTTTGGATCGTTGGTTTACTTTTGCAGATTGGTTATACTATTGGAAGCCTCTTAGTGAACGTCGTGGCTGGTTGGCGCTATATGTATGGAGCTAGTTTTCCTATAGCCATTGTAATGGTAGTTGGAATGTGGTGGCTGCCTGACACGCCCAGATGGCTGCTTTTGTGTGCAATACAAGGAAAAGGAAACATGCAAGACTTAAGGGAAACTGCCATTTGTTGCATGTGCAAACTTAGAGGTCAGGCTAGTAGTGATACTGCCCCTCAACAAGTTGATGAGATACTTACTGAACTTTCAGTGGCTGGTGAACTGGATAATGTAACCACAGCTGAACTTTTTAGAGGAAAGTATTTGAAGGCTCTGATTATTGGTTGTGGTTTAGTCTTATTCCAGCAGGTACCATTATTTCTGGTGAATTGCAGTACATTTACGCTTAGATTTCGGGTTCTTAGTTGCATGTAATAATTTATGTTTTTAACAGATAACAGGTCAACCAAGCGTGTTATATTATGCTGGCAGTATCTTGCAGGTAATATATTTTGTACTGATGCTTATGGGAGTTTTTATTAACCTTCTTTAATCACCAGTTACGCAACAGAATGCAGGATTTTCTGCTGCGGCTGATGCGACCAGGGTGTCAATTCTTCTTGGTGTGTTTAAGGTAGATTTCTGATTACTGATGTTGAAGCACTCTTTTTATAAATATTCCGTGTTGCCTAGATCCAAGAAACCTACTTATTTTCATTCTTCCTCTCGCTCTCTTTGTACTTGGAAATTGTATCATCTGAGCGTTCAAGATTTAAACTATAGCGTCCTCTTCTTATAGAAAAATCAGAGGTTTTAAACTCATTGAAATGTTGAGTACATTTTGCTAAATGTAGCTTTTTAAGTTCTGAAAAGGTTCATACGAAATTTAACTGCAGATTTTTTTTTGCTGTAGTCTGTCTGCAACTGTGCATTCATAAATTTTTCTTGTATGGCCATTTAGCAGGGATACTTGTGCTATTTTACGGTCTTTTCAAAGCTACCTGTCAAATATTGGACCGAACCGTTCTGAAATTGTAGATCAGTCTTCCTATATAAATATATATACTGTAGTAAATAGTTACGTAAGCCATCAGATGAGGCATTAGATTTTTCAAAGGTCTGAGAACCTGCATACATCATCTCTTATTCTGTATTGCATGTTAACTATCCCCAATTTATTGACATGAATTAACTTCTTTCAGCTGATAACTACTGGAGCTGCTGTATTGATTGTTGATAAACTTGGGAGAAGACCATTACTACTTGGTGGTGTATCTGGGATGGTAATCTCTCCCGTTTCCTTCCGTTCAGATATACATTATGAACTAGTGCCTTCAATTAATTATATGTTGGTAATAAATGTGATCTGATAGTGTCATGGAATGAAATACTTTTTCCTGGTCTACAAATGTGTCCAGTACCACTTCCGAGAAAAGTCCTTTTAAGTTGTAAGTAGTAACCTACTAACCTTAAAAGACATTTACAAAGAGGCCGCAATGCGGTGTGATTTGATAATAGGACCATATAAACTTGAATTCGTGTTTTTTAACCTGAAGTGAGTTTCTGCTGATTTGACAGGTGATATCGTTAATGCTGCTAGGAGCTTATTACACTTTCCTAAGAGATGCTCCAGCTGTGGCGGTGATTGGCCTGCTTCTTTATGTTGGTTGTTATCAGGTGATGCTACTTTTATCAAGCATATATATCAACTTGTTGACCCCTTACAAAAAATCTAGGAACCACCACGGATGCCAGCAGAACAGGGGACAGAATAGCGCCATTAATGGGAATTAGACATTGTTATATATATTGGCTTACAAAATGGAGGTTCACATTTGTGGAGTGTGTTTGTTGCAGCTATCGTTTGGTCCAATTGGGTGGCTGATGATTTCAGAAATATTTCCTTTGCGCATGAGAGGAAGAGGATTAAGTCTCGCTGTGCTAATTAATTTCGGTTCAAATGCCCTAGTTACTTTCGCATTTTCACCATTGAAGGTATTCTTACAGATTATTTTTTTTCCTCTCTTGTTTTCGCATTTAATTCAATGGAAAGTACTCCATAGCATTGACAAATGTAATGTTGCAGGATCTGATAGGCGCAGGAGCTATATTCTTTATGTTTGGCGGCGTAGCTGTCTTGTCTCTCGTCTTCATATTCTATATAATCCCGGAGACCAAAGGCCTAACGCTGGAGGAGATAGAAGCCAAACTCTTATAATTTCTTCTACTTTGCTCTACAGATGATTTATAACATACGAAGCATACTGTTTTAATTTCATTACCTTGAATCACAGTGTTAACCTCAGATGAGACGATAAGGTTGTAAGGAGACATGAGTTGGTGTTATACGGAACCTCATCGTATTTGATTCTGTTGATATCAACAAGAACTTTGGGTGTACAGAAGTCTAATACATATATCAAAGCAAAGTGATGCAATAATCAGATAATGATTGATTTACCGTCACATTTGCTTGGATATGATTACATTTACACATACAGCTTATACTTCTTGCATAGTCTAAGGTGGGAAAAAAGCATTTTGAAGGTAGATGCTCGCTCAAATCCAATAAGCAACAAAGATAATCTGAGTACGGATTTTACTTGTAGAAAAAACAAAATAAAAATAGCCTAATCACATATTTCACTGCGAAATAAATTATTTCACTCGAATTCATAGAAACTTATTTCGGATAATCCAGTGAAGGGTTGAATTATACAGAAGTTGGAACGAGCAGGGTTTTTTTTTTTTTTGACAGAAAGCACATATATCCTTGCACCTAAAACAAGGGCATGGGTAACCCTGTTAAGACAACTAGGACAATGACAAGAGAAAATTAAATCAGTAATACTAAGGAGTATGGTCTTGATATCATGGTTCCTTACTGCATTGCCTCCAACTTGTAATGCTAAATTTAAGCAATCGGTATTAGCATCAATATGACGAAAACCAATGGAGATGGCATCTTGAATAGCAAACACTAATTAGTACTTCCTTATAACACTAATTAGTACTTGCTTCTTTTATAGTAGGAGACTAATGGCTTACTTTATTATTATCATACATATTTTAGCGAATGTCAAGGCACAAAATCTTATTTGAAACCATAGTGAGTAGACAGTTTTTGTTTTACAATGAGTTTCAAAGTTTGTATTTTGTAGAGTTGATAGAGTTTATCATAAATAGTACGGAGTAGTAAAAGAATAATGTAAGAATGCATTTACAAATACACATAAAAGTAAAAATTCCTATATCAGTATGAATATAAACTCTATTCCGAAGGGTTATTTAACCTCACTAGATGATCCAAACACAATTTAGACCTAAAACGATTTTAAAGGAGAGGGTAAGGGGCCGATAGGTAGGTAATCTAAAAAACGAAGGTATAAAAAGAAAGGAGCAGCACAAAAAAAAAAAAAAGCTAGGGTTGGAAATTGAAATTAGAATGGCGAAATTTAACGAGGTGCAGAAGCGGCGTAGGGCGATAATATCACAAACCAAACGTAACATTCAAGGTGATCCCGTTTCCAGAAAACTCAAGCGCCCTACTCAACTCCAATCCGTCTCCGGCAAACGCCAACGCAAGAACCTCAAGAAATGGCGTCGTGTATTTTTTTCTAACCTTCTTTTAGTACTCTTCTCTCCGTCGTAATCATTTGCTTACTTTTTTTTTTTTTTTTTTTTTTTATTGTCGATGTATTTTTATTAGAGGTAAACAAATATTTTTATTAGAGGTAAACAAATGATTGAGACGGAGCGAGTAATTATTTCCTGTATTTGTAGACTATTGTCATGTACTTATACATTGTGATTGGAATTAATTAATTGTAGGATCAAAAGGAGGCTGTTGAGAAAGGCCTTATTTCTCTACAAGATGTTGAAATGGCGTCGGCCGATGGTTCGTTCATTTTCTACTACTATTATTACTCAGTATTGGAGTGTTGGATACGGTTATTTTCTGCTAATTTTCAATTTTCCGATGAGTCCTGTCGACATTCAAGTGTGGCGCAACTAAATTGAAGTGTCCGAGTAACATAGCATTGTGAATGTCGATTTATTTATTTCTGTTGGGAGTATTAAGCAAATAAGCAATATAATTAAGTCTGGAATACTGGACATTAGCTATGAATTAGTTTATTCAGTGAAGGAGAATGTTATCAACTGGTTCAATCTTGTCAGCTGGACTTTGTTATGGGGCCTTTTAACATCTGTGGAGTTCCTTTTGTGTTTGAGTCACGTAGCTGAACATCGTTTTTCTTGTTTTTTACTTGCTAATTGGTATGTCGTCTTTGCAACAGTATATTTTGTACTCCCTCCATCCCATTCATTTGTTTGAATGAGACGGGGGGAGTATTATGGTTGTGGCCTTTTGGATACAATTTAATGGGAATCGATTTGAATTGCAGCCATGTTGAAAACTTGAACATGTATTGGCGTAGTTTAACTTTAATGTCATCTTTCCGATGCATATGTTAGGGGAGGTTTACAAGGGTGCTTGCTTAGTTTGGGATAGCAAGTGCTAAGTTTGTTATATTTAGTCGGCTTCTTTTTTTCTGCTTATGTCTGCTATGAATTGGTTTTCGAGAAGACACTTTCAATATGAACCTTGCTTGGGCATCCTTATATGTTACTGATGACAAACTTGCATAAAACTTAGGCTATTTGTGCTGACTTGTTGAGTGCGGAACTGTGTTCTGAATTTATGTAGACTGTAGTGTATAAATCTGTAGATGTGTGAACTTATACAAATCATGGCATTGGATGCAAGGGTTTTGATGAATTTGTTGCTTTTCATTAATATTTTCTCTTTCATGTTTTTGTAACAAAATGTAGGTTCTTCCAAAGACTCCAAAAAAACCTCCGCCAAGTTCCTTGTCAAGAAGAGTGTAAAGCTTAGAGCCAAAAGCAGAAAAGGCAAAGGTAATGCTTCTGTGTCTCTAGTCTCCCTCAGTCATAGAAGAGAAAAGACCCTTTAAAACCGGATAATAAGTAAAGATTTGGAATGAAATTATGCAGGTAAGAAGAGCCAAGGTGAATCATCAAAACCCGGAGTAGAAGCTACCCCGGTCGATGCCATGGTGGAGTAAATGTGCAAGGTTGGTGCACACCTCATTGCAGATTGGGCAAAGGCATCTTTTTGGACTGGTCAATTGCGTTTTGTCATTACGGACTCGTTTAGATAGAAAGTGGTTGCAAAAGTGTGTTGTTTCCATGTAAGCTTTAAGACCAGGAGAATATTTTGTAACCAAAAACATAGATTGCAAGGCCTGTTTTAATTTATGTAGCAGTGAATTTAGTGATCTACATTGAGCGTGAAAAGCTTTTCTGGCGTATCGTGAGCATTCCTATGATATATGTAAAAGTTAACATCAATGAAGATCCATTTTGCATTTTTGATACTTTGCCTTGTCCAATTTGCTTATGCTGATCCTTTTATCAATTGAATCGAAATTTGGCATTTTGACCGTGTCTCCAGATGCACTGCACTTACAGATCATACACTGTTATCCTCTTCTTTATAGTATTTTCACTTGTGTAAAACTTCCAGATGTCTGATCTAACAAAACAATGTTGCACAAAATTTTATTGTACACGGTGTTAGGAACAATGTAGTTGAGCTATTGTTGTATTATCTCATGCCTAAAACATGACCTCAAATGCGCCAAAACTCATACAATGAACAGAAAAGCACTAAGACGTAAGATCCTAACTTGTATTCAAGCCTCTAAAAATGGTGCTAAAAATCAGTGTACTGTCTGATTGACCAAAAAACCGAGTGAAAAAGAATAAGACCTTAAACCATAGTCAGTCAGCAGTCCTAACCCCGCCTATGATTAAGGAGTGGTCATCTCTTCATGCTTGAGTGCCTGCCAACTTCCTTCTCTGTTGGTGCTCTGCAACCTTGTAATCTACAACCTCACGGAATACCTGAGGATCAAGGACGCAGCTTTCACTACCATAGACAGCAGCCTGGACGCTAGCCATTAACTTGGCAATCTCTCTTCCAGAAAATCCCTCCGTTTTAGCAGCAGCTTCACGTAGGATGTCCTCTGTCAATCCTTTAATTTCTATTTTCTGCTGCTCCTTTTGAAAAAATCGTGAAAACAGCCCTCCTGGTTTCTCCGACCCAGCTTTGGCAATATACTTGTCAAGATAAAGTCTCAACAGCTTAAACCTTTCATCTTCCCCTGGCAATGGGAATTCAAGGACTTCATCAATACGGTCAGACACTGCTGAATCCAGATCTCCTGGTCGGTTAGTTGCAAGTGCGAGTACTATGTCCTTGGACTGGTCTCCTGTCCTGAATAGCAGTGCATTCAAAGCACTTCTTTGAGCTTCACTCATGTACGTTTTATTTCGCCTGTCAAAATCAAATGATATATATAATTTTTCAGCCCTGCTAGAGAAGAGGAAGACATAAACAGAAGAATGGTTTATACTCTAAGACTATCTCAGATGAGCAGTGACAACAAAATCTCTATGGGATTTTATAAATGCCTTCTACTAACTTGGGAATTACGATAGACAGGTGTCCACGACCTTCAAAATTTATGCACCTTTTCAGTCATGGAATCGGAGTATGTAGGTACTTAAACACGACAAACCAAACTCGAACACTATGGGAATGGTATTTCATGTTTCTGTTCACCCTTTCTTTGTTGCAATTTTAGGTCTGTGCTGCTAACAAGTTTGGAATGAGCCCGAGCTTAGATTACGCAAGCTCAGGCTCTGCTTGGGACCTCGGCCAGTCCGAGTTTGAGTCAAAAACTCAGTCCGAAGGCTCGGCAAAAGCCAGGATGGTTCATTACACCGTATTATGTGTGAAGGGCACTATCAGAAACAATGATACAGATATTAACTGAGGAATAAAGCAGAGAAAATGAAGCAAAACAGTACCCAATAGACTATGTAATGGTTTAGGAAAAACTGGATCAGGTAAGGATGCTAAAAGTAACTTACTCGCAAAGGAAGGCATCGGCTTCATCAATAAATAATAACAAACCCCTATTGGACTTCTTTCCCCAATCAAACAACTGGTGTATCTTGGTAACGGCTTGTGCACCAAGAGGAGCAACATCTCCACCAGTCATCAGTGCATAATCCAAACCCTAGCAACACATGGTTACACATTAATCAGCTTGAAACTTTAGAAAATGTCAGGAGTTCATACATGGAATAGGGAAAATATCATCCAACACAGAAGTGCAAGCCCAAACCACGTTATAAATTCACTTTCAAATATATTTTCGAACTAGTTCCACATTAGTACATTATTATACTTATACAAATTGGGATGCCAACAGACAAGTCATATCAAGCTGCCAAACAAGCTATGGTGCAAAACGAAGCATAGACCTATGTATAGGAGCCAAGAGCCCAAGACTAAACATCCAGTTTATCCATTTCATAAGATAGAAGTATTTCTATAAGGATAGACATTAAGAAATAATGTAGTCATACATAGAGGAGCAAACCCTTTTCAAGTCTATTCCTTTATTGCTTTACAGTCTCTTCCACCATAAGGTTACGCCAACAGAAATCAGAAAATGGAGAACTATTGAAAAAAGCAAGGAAATAAGAAGTGAGAAGAAATCAGCAAGGTAAGATGTCATACGGATTTACGAGCAAGCTCTCTAGCAGCCATTGTTTTTCCTGTTCCAGGAGGACCATAGAAAAGCATGTTACGGAATGGTGCTTGATGAGCCTTTGTATTTGCAGTTGCAGAAGCTAACTGCTGTATCCGCTTCTGTAAATTAGGATGTAAAATAACATCTCCAAAACCATTTTTGGAAAGATCTTTTCCATTTGAGTTACGTAGTGTGCTCATGGTACGAGAAAAAGCCCCAGACCAAGGATATTTCCCTCTTGAGGATTCCCTGATCAATGATGGTTGTCCAAGTATCCTATCCACATAGCTCCACACTACTTTAGCCCCTTCTCTGCACAAAGAGAGTCAACAATTGAATGCTTTTTGAGTTTTGACTATGACAAACACTAAGATTAATTATATCAACCATTGTTTTATGCATTTCACTGTTGGTTCGTGAAACATCGGGAGAAAAAGATGCTTAGTTTCTTAAACGGGAGGCTAGCGCCAAGCAGTATCAACCATGATATACAGAAGGTCCGATAGCAAGCAGATAGCTCAACAGTGACAAATGTCATTATATAGCTGATGACTAATGCATATGGCAAATAGTACACCCCAGACAATGCAATGCCCATGATCTGAACAAACTTGCTCCTCCATAGGCCTTACTAGCCTATGAAAACTAGGGGACTTAATAAAAGATGGCTGAACACCCAGAGAACAATATGGCTAGATAACAGTACGGTTATAGCTTGCAACATACCTTGTCGTATATATGCCGGCAGCAACAGCAGTGACTCCACCAACAGCAACAATAAGCTTATTTTGATCAGTCAATATAGTTCGCAAACCCCCTACATCAAGTTACACAATGTAGGCTAAGCATCAT
Organism: Silene noctiflora; assembly: GCA_009801015.1. NCBI lineage: Eukaryota > Viridiplantae > Streptophyta > Magnoliopsida > Caryophyllales > Caryophyllaceae > Silene > Silene noctiflora. The sequence goes on along the minus strand of VHZZ01001036.1, from coordinate 61,027 downwards.
GGCCAAACAGCCTATGAAGTTAATTTACAATCAAGAGTATGAGTATGAAACCTCCAATATGCTCGAAAGTGGTGTTGATTGCAGAAACCCATTTCTCCCTCTCAGCGTTAGCACGTTCGACAAGCATACGTCTATTCACATCTTCAGCCAACTTAGCTTCAAGGGCCCTTCCCTCAGCTTCAGCCATAGCTTTAACTTTAATAGTTTCACGCTCCATTTCAGCCTTCTCTCTTTCAGTCTGACGACGCTGTGCTTGTATCTGCTCTTCCGTTGCTCGCCTAGCTGTCTCCTGTCTGACAGCTGACTCCTCTTGCATCCTAACAAGCTCCTGATTCCTCGTTCGTTGGTACTCATGCTCTGTTGCCATCTTTTTCCTGTCCAACTCATCTTGGTATCGCGCCATCTGAGATTTCACTTGCGCCTGTTGCTGATTTAACTTCTTCTGCTCTTCATACATTACTTTTTGCTTTTCCTGCGTACATTATAAAGCGCATTGTCAAATAAATCAATATTCTACATTTCTATTCCCTCTACTTCTTAGGAATTGCCCCCATTTCTATTTCCGATCTATTCTTAAAAATTGCTCCATTTCTATTTTGGGCCTATCTACCTTCCTTAATATTTGTTAAACGAAGGAATTTATACTGTTCATGCTCTAATATAGCCAATGCACACACTTTTATCCGAGAGATATTGTCTTGCCAAAAGTAAACGGAGCAATTCCAAATAATGGGAGGGGTAATAAACAACGAATAAAACTGTCTAGCATCAGTGGAGGGACCAGTATTTGAAGTTAGAGAGTTAAAATTGAGCGAAGCGAATTATCAATGATCAATAAATGAACGTACACTAGCAAAAAAATCAAAAATTGTAACTAAAATTTCAACTTTTGTATTGATTAGGTTGCGACAGCTCCAGCCAGTCCCCTAATTCCGCAAACGACCTAGAATATTGAAAGAAAGAAACTTAAAATTCCTGAACCTTAGCAGTTCATCAATTAAACTTGTTGTCATTGCGTAGGTTGCGACAGCTCCAGTTAGTCCCCTTAATTCAATAACTGCCTAGAAAAGCGAAAAAGAAAAAAGAAACTTTACCATCTCAAATTGAGCTTGCATTTGCTTGTACTCCTGAACCTTAGCAGTCTGTTCCATCTGCCGTGTTTTTTCCTGCTCCTTAATTACTTCAAATACCTACAATTTAAAAAGCGCATTATGAGTTAATCAAAGGTAAACAAATGATTGAAACGGAGAAATGAATAAAATGGAAAACAACCTACTTTTTTAGGATTAGGGGATTTTTCGATATTACGCAAAGCCTTGACACCTCGCTCTAACGCCTCGGGGTCGAAACCAGCAGAAGTGGTACGAGGATGGTCGTTACGCGGTTTCGGTGGCGGTTCATCGTTCGGCGGTTTTGGTGGTGGCTGTGGTGTTGTTGACGGTGAATCGGCGTAAGCGACATTGAGAGGAGCACCCATTATCGCCGCCGCTACGGCTGCGAGTAGCCCCGCCATTGATTTATTTAATTATTTTGAGGTTTAGGTAATGGTTTGGAGAAGAAGAAACTGGAGAGAGGAAAAGAGTGGAGAGAACGATTTTGTTTAAGGGTTTTTGTAGGGTTTTCGCTGATATTTTGGGTCTTTTTTATTATTATGGGCTTAAGTGTGTAATGGGCTGGACTGGAGTATTACACAAGTTTTTGTTTGAGGTGGAGTTTTCCATCTTAAGCCTTGAGATAAGACAAGTAAATATTAATAGTAATTTATTTTTGTAGTACGTTTTTTACTCATTTCAGTACATTTTGTACAATTATTTCCATTAGCCTGCCCTTGCTAAAACAAAGCAAGAAACAATAAAACTAATCTCCCAACAAAATTGCTCTCAAATCTACGTAATTCTCAAGTGTAATTCTAATTCAATTGTTGAACAATATTTGATTTGTTAATTACAAATTGATCATGAAATAAATGATGTCTTTCAATTTATGTTGTTTTTCGTTTCTTTCTATCACAGATTGGGGATTATTGATTCCTAGGGTTTGGTTTGTTGATGGTTAGGGACGGTGTCGATTGTCGTCGATAGAAGGAAGGGAGGCAGATGAGCGACCGAAATCCGGGCAAGGGTGTGAGACGGTGAGTCTGGTGACGATGCGGTCGGAGGGGACGTGGTGTGTTAGTGTGGAGGTGCGGAACTGGGCGTCATGGGTGGTGAAAGCGGTGGTTGGAAGAAAGGCGCGAGGTTCGGTTGTGTGGAAGGAGTCGAGTGTGGTCGCCTGTTTTTGAGTCCCTGGTGGACAACGAGGCGGTTTCCGGAGGGATGTTAAGGACGGCATAGGGGAGGGTGTGGTGGTGAATGTGCAGTAGAGCCTCCTTGCATTCTACTTTTCCCTTTTTTCGTAGTACAACTTTTTTTGGAGTGGAAACGAGAAGGGTAATTTGGTCAAATATGTACTACATTGAGTAAAATGCGTACTACGAAAATAAACACCCATATTAAATTATATGATGAGTTGTTTAGGAAATACCAAAAGTTTTATCCACGGTAATATTTGGATCTATTTTTATAACCGTCTAAAACAAGACATGCTTGTAGTATTATACGAAGTTTTTTTTTACCTTGATATGTAGACCTGTTAAACGGGTCAATCAAGCTGGTTGTGGGTCGGTCGTTTTGTGTCGAGAGTCGGGACATAGGATCGTGTTATTTATAGATGTATTGTTATCAAGTTATCTAGGGATAATGTTCAATATCGATACATTATTCGAGTTGTTGATCAGTGAGGTTAGGTCTATTTGGTTGAAGGTCAAATTAGGATATTCAATTGGGTATATTTCGGAGTCAAATTGCATTATCTAAATTTTTACTTATTCTATATATAGCATATCTTCTGAGAGATCGTCTCTCACTACATTAATCAGAAACAACCAATAAATACACTAAGGAGTGTTCGGTAAACGGCATATTGGCCGATTTTAGCATATTCAACGGTTTTAGCATGTTTGACCAATTAATATGCTAATTTTAGGTCATGTTTGGTAAACAGCATATTGGCGAATTCTTAGCATGTTTGACCAATTAATGTGCTAACTAGTTTAGACTAGAGTTGGCAACGGGACGTGTTGGGTCGGCCCGCGTGCCGGCCCATCGTGCTTTCCCCTAAATTTGGCCCTGTCCAGTCACAGATATTGGGCTTCTTGGGCCATGTCGTGTCAGACCCACCGACTCCAACCCCTGACGCAGCCCGCTCAAGGCACGCCCATTTTCGTGCTCGGGTCGTGCCTAGCCAATGGGCCTTTTGTGCCTTACATGTGGGCCGACCCATGTGTTTTGAATTTTTTTTTTTAACTTGTTTTCTAATTGATATATTTTTGGTACTTTTTGTTTAATAAATGATGAATATTGATTAATTGTGAAGAAATGGATTGAATTAAGGAAGTATTTATAGAGTTTTGAAATTATTAAAATAAATAAATAAATAAATAAAATCCACTTTAACGGCCATTAACGGCTAGCTTAGTAGCTTGCTCCAACAGTCCAAACTCCAACGGACATAAACAACAACAATAAACGACTAGTTCCAGAGACTTGCAGCCATTATCGTGCAATTACTCGTGCCTGGGCACGGAATTTTGGGGATTTTCGCGTCGGAGCCCATAACAAGCACGGTCGTGTCGTGCCCTTGATTCCTCGAAATTATCACCGGGCTGTGCCGTGTCGTGAATCGTGTCGCGTTGTGCCGCCCGCCGACCTGAGGCACGGATTGCCAACTCTAGTTTAGACCCTGTGCATTATATGCACGATACTTAAACTTTAATATTTTTATAAAATTACCTATAATATTGATATCAATTTATAATTTTATATCTATTTTATTTTAGCAATTTATAATTTTATATCAATTTTATTTTATTTTTAATTAAAATATTATGGTTTAGAGTTTAGTGGAAATAATAGCTGAAAAGATTAATTTTAATAAAAATATAATGGATGAGTTAAATAATAATGGTTAGCTTCCTTATTTAGTGAATGAACATAATTATCATTATTAGTTTCCTTTTTGAGAATATGCTTTTTGGCGGGAAAATGATAGAAATCGCCTATTCTTTTAGTAGATAGGGGATTTTAGTGTTCGGTAAATAACATATTCGAGGTAGATATGTTGTTTGACAATATGCTGCTTACCCCAGCATATTCATTAGCATATTGTAACATAGAAAAGTTTACTTCATTTTACAAAGAAAACTAACAATCTAATAATCCTAATCTAGCCAATTACCAAACACTCAAATTAATTATGCTATTGTAATATACTAGTCAAACCTTCTGATAAATTATGCCATCTATAATTTGCTTTTGCAATCTGTTTATGCTGCAATCAATCCGCTGTTTACCAAATAGGTGCTTAGTGTTTGGTAAACAACATATTGAAATTTTGAAATGACATATTTGAGGTCAATATGTTGTTTTACAATATGTTGCTTATCCAAGCATATTGGTTAGCATATTTCATTTTGCAAAGAAAATTAACAATCTACTAATTGTAATCTGCCAATTATCAATCACTCAAATTAATTATGCTAATTGCAATATGTCAGTCAAACCTTCTGATTAAATCAGTCATTTATAATCTGTTTATACTGAAATTAACCCTATGTTTACCAAACATGGCTTAAAAACTAACTATAAGAAAAAAATGATAAAATTAAATAAAAATGATATCGACCTCTTATGTGAGAGGTCTCTCACTATCACTAACATTAATGAAAGACCATCTCTCTTAATAATTTGTGTTCTATTTATAGGTATCTCATTCATTTATTTACTTTTCTATATTAGGAAGATGTTTGAAAGTAGGGTTGGCCACCGGTCCAAAATCGGACTAGAATCGACAAAAATTGCGCACGAAAATCGGACCGTAATCGACAAAGTTGCGGATCGGAACTGGACCAGATTACGAAAATTTTGGTCCGGGATCGGACCGGAATTTGTCTTTACATGTCCACGTTTTTAAATTCCGGTCCGTTGAACCAGATTGGACTGGAATAAAATATTATTTTAAAGAAAAAAAATTAAATAACAATAATTTCGTTCTTTCCGGTCCAAACCGGTTCGGAAACTGGAATCCTAAAAAAATTACGAAAATTTCTCGTAATACCCCTATTGTTTGTCACTTTGTCCATGGTACCTCTGTTTTTAAAAATGTGCCAATGGTAGCCTTGAGATTTATGGCAATGGTACACTTGTTGAATAATTGACGTTAAATTTAACTGATAACGAAATATAATTAAGAGATTACTAATTTTGACGGAACATTTTTATTTCAAAACATATATTTTTAAAAAGTGGCGATTGCATAAAATACTCCATAAAGCGTTAATTCACACCAATACAATATTTTGTTATTTTTTAAGAGAATATTTTCGAAAAAATATTATGAATATAAATATCATCTCCAAAATATGCAATGTGGATCATAATCAATCATCAATCAATACTATATATATTCCTGAAACCAAAGGACTTCAATGTAATTAAAGAAATCTATACAAATTAATTATACTATATAGTTTTTAATCGATGTCACTGTGCGATGGACCCAATCAAGGGACTTTAATGTAAATATTATATAGTGTTTCACTTTTGATTAAATTATAATATAAATATGTCAAAATTTATGGGAATTACATTAAATTAAAGTAATTATATTTAGAGAACACAATAATAGGATGAATTTCCTTAAAATTAACATGTCTCACTTATGGTTTATAAATTAAATTAAAATTTAAATACCCTCCTTAAAGAATATTTTTCTTAATGGTTTAGCTTATACTATATAATTAGATGTCAAATATGTTAATTATTAAAATAGATAAATATTATGTTTTGCAAGTAATAGTAAGAACGACTGATAATGAAATTAATTAACATCATTAAATGTGAGAGTAGTAAACGAAACGATAATGACGGCGAGAGTAGTGAAAGTAACAATAGCTACAACAAATGTATTGAAAGTAACAGTAGGAACAATGGAAAAAATATGAAAAATTAGCTTACAATTCAATTTAAGAAAAATATTTATTTATTTAGATATATATGAGTTTGATAAAATTAACGGGAATGGAT
>VHZZ01001035.1:152676-166415 GCA_009801015.1 Silene noctiflora | reverse complement strand
CAACGAATCCAAATATCTAAGTTTCTAAATGTTTTGCAAATATTACATAGTATCTTTGTCATAATCTTGGAAGATCTTATAATATACTTTCCTAAAATTTAAAAAAGATGATGTGGACGCTCTAATATCGCTCGAAAAAAGCCTCTTTTAATAATATATATAGATATAGATTGGAAATAACAATCTAATTTCAAATATTGTATTATTCTGTTATCCGAGTATCACATTGATCGAGTCACAAGGAACGTAAATCTGTTAACGTCTATTAAAGCATGTACCCGTCTTATCACGTAGAAGTTGTAGATAATGTGTATTTGACGTATAAAGCAGATACATTTGATCACTAAAGTGAACGCATGATTTTAGAATTTATGCGAATTAGAAAATATTGGATAATTGTCACGAGGGAAATGCAATTTATGTTGGCATCACCACCCAGAGAGTCTAAGTAAACAACTCCCTCTATGGAGTAATTGAAATTCATAAAAACTTCCGATTTATGTGAATTTGGGGTAATCAAACTTCCTATCTTGTTTAATGAGTAGACAAACAATTCCTTATATTTTTTTATTTATTTATTTCATTTTATGTATAAAGTCTATTCACATTTATCAAAACACCTATTTATTGTTATTTATTACTGTAATATAGTTGACCTATTCAACAAATAATAAGGATATTTAAATCACGAGTCCCTATTTTAATGAGGTTGATGGTACGGCGCAACAACATTCACAGTACCCTACGACCCACGTACCATAATTCAAATTAAAGCGCACAAGCCAAGGACGGATGGTGTTTTTTTTATAATAAGACAAATGAAAGGACAAGTGAGGGAAAATGAAACACCTTATAATTAGTGCCACTTGCATATTATGAAATTGCTACTATTTATATTCAGCTTATGACGGCTAATATCCGTCGTTAATGGGAATTTGTGAATTCAAATTAAAGAAATAAAAAAACACACGCATTTTGGTACAATTACTCAGTAGTGACTTTTAAAAAAGTTCTTCCTTAGAATTGTGTCTAACAGCACTCAACCCACATTCCCACTCACTTTCTCCACTTTCCCTTTTCTCTTCTAATTCCGTAATTAGACGGAGTATCCGTCTTAAATCTTAATTAATGGCCGCTCTGTGTTCTTCAGATAACTCTATTTCCACCATTGCCGACCACCTTAAACTCAAAAAACCCACAAACCCAACAACAACAGAAGAACAACAAATCCCTTCAATTATGCAATCTACACGCTGCAAATCTGCTATTTCTTCCCTTCTTCTCTCAACATTCTCCAACAACAACAACAACAACAACAACAACAACAACAAAAGTAGTTTAAGGAAGTGTAGAAAGGGTACAAGTTTGTTGGGATTTGGGTGTACAGCTCAACCGGAAGTTAGTGTTCCTGGTGTTATTAGATCTTCTGCTAATTGGGATGAGATTCGAGACGATAATAATTTTAATAATAAAAAGGATAAGAATAAGAAAAAGATGAAGACGAAAACGAAGAAGAAAAAACAACAATTGCAAGGTGCTGCTGGTGCTGCTGGTGTTATGATGATGGAAGATTCTGCTGTTCAAGATTTATGGTGTGGTGCTGATTCTTCTACTGCTACTGCTTCTGTTGATTGTCTTCATCCTCTTCCTTCTCGTAACAAAATTGATCTTTACAAACCTCTTCTGAGCAATTCTCAGGTTTTTATTTCCGTCTCAGCCGTTTGTTTACCTTTTATATTCTTTGTAAACGGTATTTTTATCAAAGGGTTGTATTTACGGAGTACTTCTTTTAGGAGCATGATAAGCTTATCCCGAGACCTGGAAGACAAATTTATTGCGTTAATTCTAGGATAAAACGGTCTCATATCTGGAAAAAATCTTTCATTTATTGCTATTAATCAAAGAGTAATCTTTATATATATGACCGTATTAGACTGTGAGACCGTCTCATACAATAAGTACTGATTTTATTGAAGTTGTGCTTGATTTCTGTGTTTAAATTAGAAAAGTTTGATTCTTGGCAATTGGGAAATTCTCCATTGAGTAGGTTGCAATTTTTTATTTAGAAAAGTTTGAGTCTTTGGTAGTAGTTCATTATTCCCTGATAATGTATAATTTATTCAGAAAAGTTTTAGTGTTGGATTCAAGATACACACATGTTAATAAAAAAGGGGTAGGATAATTTATATTCTTTTATCCCTTTTTGTGCAGTTTTATTTGATCAACTTTCTTGGGCTAGATGAAGCTAAGGAATATTAATGCATTCTGGATTACTTTTATAATGTTATTGTTTTCAATTTAGGAAAGTTGTGGTTTTGTGACATGAATGGATTAAATTAACTCTATCAACTCACAAATTCTTGTTTAAGACGGGATATATCCGTTTTCCTATTAAAACGTGTCAAATAGATACCATTTGATAAGGTAAGTTGTCCAGGTACTAGCAAAAATGGGGTAGTATTTGAGTCCGCTTTAGGAGTAAAACGGATATGTCCGTTCCAACTTAGACTGCAATCAACTTGGTGGAAGGTAAGCAAAAAAACAAGCATTAGATGGCCTAACAATGTTTTTTCAAAGTTTCACACCAATCATTCCTGTCTAATGATTAGATTAAATTAACTCAATCAACTTGTGGAGATATTGGTTTTTGAGTAGTACAATATTGGCTTTTGGTTCTTGTTTGTCAACATTTCAACTGCTTTTTTTTGTCTTCTGGGGAATGCGACCTGTCTTTGTTTTCGCTTCTTTCTGTTTGTCAGTATCGGAAACTGCATTTGGTTTTATGCTCGTCAATGCCGTCATTCATGTGTATCTTGTCCTCTTGCAGCATGTCTCTTATTCCTCTGGGCAGAGAGTGAGCACTGGGCATTATGGTGCCCTAGATTTAGATTCTGCCTTTGATGGTTCTCATATTGGGCCTGATGTACTCGAAGCCCGGTACTACCATCATCTGCGGAATCGTTCTCCCGACGGGTTGGCTGAGGTTGGTTCATCTGTAATCTTCCCTCTTGCTCTTTTTTTTTTTTTTTTTTTTTTCGCTCAATAGGTTTGCTTTCCAAGTACAAGTCTTCTATAAAATTGTTTGACCATGTGACTTGTGTGACATTTTTTAGGTTTTGAGATGGGTATTTTTGAAATTCTGTAAATCTGTTACTCGTTAACCGGAGACATGACATTTGTTTTAACCATTACTATCTACTAGACAGTAGTATCTAGTGATTACGTGCTTATTATTGTAGTTTGATATGCAAGGCAAAAATGTTTCCTTGCAAACTGAGTTTGTAAACGTCACACACTGTTGACCATCATTTCTTTACGCAACCAGAAATTAATGTGTGGAAAATTTATTATTATATTCATACATGATTTCATACATTTTCATATTCTAATGTCTTCTTAATTTGGCTAGATGCACCGTTAAAATTTTAACACGGCAACCTTCTGTTAATTTGGTGCAAAGTAGCATTCCATCTTGCTTGTTTAAACAGAAAACCAGAGGGTGTCCTAGTCATTATAGTCACTTGATGATAGTCCACCACACTATGTCTCTACTCATAAATTTTAACTTTCTTTATGGAGAGCCAGTATAAAATAACATTAATATGCTGATCATGTCAGAAAAAAAAACTTTACTTGTTGGGCTCATGTAGATGTTTCTATACTATAGTCTCAATTCCAAATTTCTTCGGAAATTAAAATATTTCAAATGTGCATATCCCTATACTGGAATATGTTGTTCAAATGGGTTGGACTTTGATCGTATTCTCTTCTGTGATAATGATTCCCTTTCCCATGTTACATTTATGTATTCATCAAATTTCGGTTTGCTTAATTTAGCTGACAACTGGACATTCATTAGTCCATTCCTTTAGGTTCAAGACTACTACTTTGGGAGTTATATGCTGAATATTTTTTCTTGGGTCACATGTACTTGATTGTATCACAACCTTTCATTTAATTGTCTTGTACTAGTACGCTGGGAGTGTTCCTTAAGGGAAACTAATTAGCAATTATGGAAAACAATTGGACGAGAGTTTTTTGTTGACTCATCCAGAAATCACACTTATAGAGAAAAACATGAGGTTCCTACTATCTTTGTATTAACTTGGATTGGCACATGGTTTATCTAACAATGTGTATTGTACGAATGACTGAGTTCACTCATTATACCATATGCCTCCATCCGACCCAGATTGTGTTGTTATTAGATCGACTGAAGATGATGACCTTGACAAGTAACATACTGTGACGTTAGTAACTTGTTCTAAAAAGCATGAGGCACATTGAGTCGATGAGGTTCCGTGACAACATGCTTACCGTTATTTGAAGCAAATTTACATTTGCAATTTTTTTTCCTGCATGGATAACCTTTGTTGGATTTTGAAAGGGTCAACATATAAGAGAGTAAAGCTAGCGATAATGTTATAAAGAGAATGACATAAGCTAAGAAGAAGAAAAAATAAAATAAGGAAATTGCATAGTATTGTGTCTTTCTTAATGTGCCCAAGTGCAATCAGGCATTTTGGCTAGTGTCTCACCAAGCTTTAGACCGCATTGAAGCATTTTGACTAGTGCCTCATTGGGTCTTGGAAGTTGGACGTCATTGAGGCATTTTGGATTTTTAGCTAGTGTCTAGCTGGGCCATGGGCTTAACCACGCCCAACTACTCAAGCAACACTTTTTTGATTGTAAACTAAGGATAGGAATGATATTTTTACTACTAAATCTTAAATATGACCTTTCTTAATGTAGCGGCCATGGGCTTAACCCGATGATGGGGTAGCTGCTGCGGCTCCCCTCATCGTAAAAATAAATAAATAAATAAATAACATAAATTCTTAGCTTTTAAATAGGCATCCCCTATATATTAAAAGATTAACAAAGTTAGGATTTTCCCGCCTAAGTTTTGCGCCTAAGAGTCTAAAGACACATTCTACTATCTAATATTTAACCTTTAATTAATTGGTCTCCACTAATCAATTTTTGCTACGGTACAATACTATCTCCTAATTAATTTTATACCATAACTGTTTTATGCTTATATTATAATTTGTACACAAATGCAATTGCAATATTTATAGTTATTCTTTACCATATATAAAAATTCTCAAAAAGTTTCCTTCCAATCACCATTTACTTAAATAAGAAACAATTTTTCCTCCAAACTTTACTTAAATAAGGAAACAAATGAACATTAAATATAACTGATATTATTAGATTCGTGAAAATAAAATATCATTAAAATAAGTTGAGAAGTTTACAAAGTGAAATTATTAACCTAGCGATAAAAATAAAATAAAATCATTAATATATACGAGTACATTTCATGACATTTTAAATGTAAAAAATAAGTTAATGACAACATTTTAATTACAGCTTTATCTAACACAACTGTCTACAAATACGATGCTGTAGCATGGGATCTATACTAGTACACTTAATCAAGTAACTATCCCACCTTCACTACTTGTGAAAACTAATGCTCAACTAACATACTCCGTATTTACTAAGCCAACTACACTAGCTAGTAATTAGGAGATACACTAAACGCTAACTAAAATATAGGAAACTAACTTAGACTAAAATTTTGGAGCATAATCCAACATATACAAATGCGATATAACTTCATGGCTTTCCGTCTACCTGAGACTTTTAACCACTTCCATTTTGGAGTCTCAGTTTTAACCTACCATGAGTTCACGACTCCAACGATGGTTATCATAGGTCTACAGCCATACGACTCTGTAATTTGATTTCTACAACACCATTCAATATGATCTTTAACCACCATAGAAGTAGGTAGGGGATGTGGTTTGGCTGATGTTTGTTTGTATTGTGAGTATAGATAGTCCAGAAGAGTCATTTTTGTAACCTTTTGATTTGTTGTTTAAATGGTGTTCCGACTTGCAAGTGAATATTAGGCAGCGTACAAGGAATGATAATTAATTTGTGAGTTAATTCACGTCGGAGTTCATCGAGTTACATGCATATTTTAAGTTACTGGCGTAGTGAGGGTTGGACAGATGAAATCATGTGCACTTGACCAAATTTTTTGAGGAGCCACGAGATGCCACATTCAGTTCGGGGAGTCTTTTTTGGTAACCATTTAACTAAATTGTGTTCTATGGATAGATTGTCGTCATTTATGCAATCTAAGCCATGTAAAATATTTGTGGAGCCGATGAGGCCCAGCATTAGTAATCGTTTAGACGCTGATTTTATCATTACACATTTATTTAAGCTGTTAAATGGGTGTGATTTATGCAGATCCTGATGTTTGAAAATGGTTTACTGATGAGAAGAAGATCTGGTGGTCTAGATAGATACCGAGATTGGAGACTAGATGTTGATAGCATGACATACGAGGTAAGGATCTGCAACTGGATAGTTGAAGGCTGTTTTTTATTTTGTCCTGAAACTAATTTTTTATGCACTTGTCCAAACAGGAGTTACTTGAACTCGGTGAAAGGATTGGCCATGTGAATACTGGATTAGGAGATGATCAGATTGGGAGGTGCCTGAGGAAAACAAAGCTTTCTGTTGTCGATGAGTTATCCTCCCAGTCATATGCACCAGAGGTGGAGCCGAAGTGTAGCATATGCCAGGTCAGTTCAAAAGACCCACAATGTCTATGCAATATATACCTTTTGTTCGGCGATATATGCATCACTGAGAACTCAGTCAATTCTAATTGATATGTTAAATAGTTTAGCATCTGGCACCGGTTAGTAATTTAATTTCTGAAACGTACTCTATTTTATGATGAGAATTGGTAAGTCACCGAATGCTACGACCTACATCCCATTCTGAAATATATATGACAACTATTTTCATATAATCACCTAATGAATGTTGTCGCTAGAGTATAGTTTGAGAAACTATTAGTCAAAACTGACATTGATTGGCCAGAGTTATTAAATAGTGATGGTAAAACTGAGGACGAGCAAGTATTCGCGTAAGCAATATTTATTCTACTTGTATATGTATAAATCCACTAGGAAGTTTGTCTTGATTCTCTTTCGTAAATGACACAGGAAGAATATGAAAGTGATGATGAGATGGGGAAGTTGGAATGTGGTCATGCTTATCACTTACATTGCATAAAACAGTGGCTCGCCCGGAAAAACGTCTGCCCTGTCTGTAAAACTGAAGCTTCATCTCGATAGAACTGACATTGTCATGATGTTGGTTGCAGTGATTGCCTTTGTTCGGATGTTTGTTTTATTTATTTATCAACCGTGTGCTGTATACACTCTGCAGGAAAAAAATTTATAATGTTTGCAAGGAGAAAAGTTTGATTCATTTATGCCACTTTCGAGTGGTTACAAGAATTGGTAAAGTGATGATATAGTTTAGAGCTATGTATACATCTGTATAATTCATGTTTGTTCTGTTCAAACTTGTTGCGTCGATTTTAAATGGATAGAAGATGCCAATTATGACATAAAAAAGAATTTTAGGTCAATTTAAACAAGGGAAAATGTTCATATTGTTAGCCCTTTGTCTGTAGTTGCACATTTGAAGGCTGAAAAATGCGCCCATCATGCGTGCAAAAATGAGTATTGCGCTTTGCGTGCCCTTCTCTAATCACTATGGTCAGCCAAATCAAAATGTTATAAACTGGCAATTACTTCTTATCTGGAATTTCAGGTGTAATTAATCTTGTAAGCCTTCTAAACATTGCCAGAATAGCTAGATACACGGCGTAACAGTAAATGCGTGAAAACATAATAATTGATTTCCGGGATTGTTGATTTGAATGGATCAAGAATAATGAGTTCCAGGCGCGAAACAAAGATTGATTCGCTGTATTTACAGAAACATGTCATGGCACTTCTGTGGTAAACTGGCAATGTAGTTTTCGGGGTTATGCTATCAGAATCAGAGTATCAGTTAAGAAGTCATCCATGTTTCTTAAAGCCTTGGCACTGCTAATCTCTTACAGGAGAGAAACTGACCAAGGACATTACATATTCAGCAATCTCTGCACCAGCATTTGGCTTTCCGGCCTGCAACGCCCTTTCTGACATTGTTTTCAGCAGTCGTTCGTTATCTGCAAAACAAGTTTCAGTTTCAACTACCAGTCTACCACCACCAGAAATGATCACATTATATGTTCTATACATCTATGTATGCGACATTAATAGTTCACTTGGACTATGTCACATGTGTCGTTACGACACTTCTTCAGATAGGGACACAATGACATTGACTTCAGCAAAAAAAAAGCCTGAAAAACATTTTCAAAATAGCAATATCCAACACGCTCGACATGTGTTAACAACATCCACTCCCCTTGTGATCCCCTACCCCCTGCATTCATACTAGGTCGTAGGTCCTATTTACTATCATCAAGCTCACCAAATACAACAGCATCAACATTAAGCTAACACACCAAGGGCTCCCACAAATAGCGAGAATGAAGAGTTAGATGTATGAAGGCTTAATCTCTTGTCTTACAACATTAAGACTATTTTCAAATGAGGGAAATGACCCTAATGAAAATTGCATCAAGAATCACACCGGATGACTCCTAAGTCACAGTAAAAAAGAAGTATGATCAAGTTAGCAAAACATTTTGCTTCATACCATCATTTACCAGAATCAAAGAATAGATAATCTTTAGCTCCAGTGAGAATGAGGACAAAACCAAATGTAGAGAGAAAAAACCATACCCAAAATATTTATAATTGCAGTCTGTAATGTTGTTGAATCAAGCTCATCTTCGGTGATGATTCTTGAATCAGCTAAATCTGCCATTAAAGATGCATTTTTAAACTGATATCCTTCTGCAACATTTGGAGACGGAATCTGCATATTGTTACAGAACAATCAAATTTTACTGGACTAGATACGTTTTGTGTTATGGAGTAAATTGACATAGCACTAAGTTCTATAATATCATCTCATCTTCGTAGGCTACTGGCGGCAAATTACATTCACTTAGTTACAAAGATGTAAAAATATTAGTTAGCAATCTTAGCATAATTACAGCAGAGATGTAAAGGTTTTGCAGTTTACTGCAGCCGCATTTTTCTGCATTTTGAAGAGATCTTGATCACATTTAGCTAGAGGGTGTGATAACCAATACTATGATCGTGACTGAAACCGAGATTTAATACTATTGTAGTTGCTAAAACCGCTCTCTCAATATACTAAAGACAACTCCACGTATTTCAGCACTACAGGACAATAACTATTCCACAAGGCACAAGGCATCTTGCACAATTTTTTTATAACAAGAGAAGGAAGGCTTATAAAATTATTACCAGAATGGCAGGTTTTCCTGTAACTAGTAGCTCAGAACAAGTCATTGCTCCTGCTCTAGAAACAACAAGGTCCGCCGCTGCATAAGCAGAATCCATAGATTTCAAAAACCTTCATAATCGTAAAGTTATAGAGAGTCAGACAAAGAGCAAATATACGTAATACTGATTGCTGATACACAGTTGTGAACTTGTGATACTGGGATACATCAGGACGATACCGAGTACCAAAGTAAAAGACAGCATAAACAGATCCATCAAAGAAATTATGATGGTTTACGCATGAGCTAGTTTGCCTTTCAGCAGAAAAAGAAAGGATCTTAATATGCTGGACATTCTAAGAACAAACCAAGAATGACCATCTGGTCTGTATGTGTTAAAAATCAATGCTAATCAGTTAACATATGAAGCGCTAGCAGTTACGTTACTTTGACAATTAGCTTTAGCAGTATGTTGTGGTGCTACCACGATACTTCTGAAACAACAGTTTTTTCTGACACCACACTTCATTTACGCTTCTAAAACATGAAAACTTACACAAGAATAGCCATTTAAGACGCCCTTACATTCATCACTTCCGAATACTTCCAGCTGAATTAACTGACAGAGGTTAGCCCAATTTGATACGAAATATGAGCAAAGATGTCATGATTCATGAATATAAGACCAAATTCGGAATATATCTTTTCATGGGGACTTTCATCCTGCAGGTCCAAATCCTTTAAGAAGGTAACAAATTAAATGTATCTACTCTAACTATAAGCGACTTGGTTGTAGTCAGAAACAAAGTTTCCATAACAGACATTATGAAAGAAATTCAAGTCAAATGATGCCTACCAGTGACTCGCTAAAGGAACAACGAACAAAATGAGTAATTTCTTGGTTTGATCCAAAGTTTTCATTCTTGACACTCTGCAGCCCAACTAAATGTAAGACTAATTAGTATTTCTTCCTTGATTTTGAACCACTATTTCAGACTCAAGCCACGTTTCTGTAGCTCAAGACAGGCCCTGCTGATATAGCTCCTCTCCAATGATATGTGTTATACGCCCTACCGGCCACATCTAATTGGTTAAACTCGGCAACTTTATCTAGTTACTTAATGCCAGTAAATGGCCTGATTCTTGAACAGGACCATCTCCCTATATCTACATTTCTATTAGCTTCCCAAGGATGCATTATGTAGTGATCTAAGCGATACCTAATCTCAGCGAATCTATCAACATCACTAGGTCAGCCAATAACGGTATAGAGCACACACAAATAAGAAGGCAATATAAAAGCAATTCAATACGAAACTATATTAGAAATGAATTGACAGTGCCTATAAATCCAAACAAATGTCTATGCACCCACTGCTGCCAAAGAGTAATTAGTGATTTAGTGCAAGAATGGCTATAAATCGGATTATGAAAGCATGTCCGAAAGCAAAAGGTAATTAGTGCAAGAATGGGTATAAACCCAAGCAAATGTTAATGTCGCGAAAGGTAGTGACAGATTGACAGAGAGACTTACGGTGCCAAAACCAATCGAGGATGACTCCTAACAAGGCTCTCCATCTCATCAAACGCCTCTACACCCGTCTCCCAAATGAGATGCAAATTCGGCCGCTCACTCAACATTTGGGTATAAACATTAAACAATGCAATATTCATAGAATTAGCCCCAAATGATCCACCAAGAACCAACACAACCTTAACATCAGAATCAACAATTTCCGCCAATTTAGGAAAAAAATACGCCCTGGCAACCGCTTTCGACACATACTTCCTCAAAGACATCCTCACAGGATTCCCACTAACAACAATCTTCTTCTTATCACAAGGAAAACTATCAACACAAGAATTATGTCCAACAAACACAACATCAGCAACAAATGAAAGTGCCCAATTTGCGCGATTAGGAACTAAACATTGTTCATGAATAGCAATTTTCAATCCTTTCAACTTGGCAATCAAACATATAGGAAAAGACACATAACCACCAGTTCCTACAACAACCTGTGGTGTAAATTCTTTCATTATCTTCCAACTTTCAGCCATTGATATTGCCCATTTAAATGGTATTAGCATGTTTCGAAATGAAAACAACGGCCGGGCTAACGGCGTTGCAGGTATTGCTGCAAAGTTGTACCCGGTCGAGGGCACTGCAGTGCTCTCCATACCAGTATCAGTACCAATGAAAAGAATTTCAGCATCTTGTGCAATTGCTTTGATCTCATCCGCCATAGCTACAGCCGGAAATATTTGCGCTCCGGCTCCGCCTGCTGCAAATACTACTCTTAAGCTGGAACGGTTCGACCCATTAATGGTGGAAGTTGCGGGTTCCATAGAAATGCAGCATGAAATTACTGACTTGGGTTTAACTCGTTTTAACGGATGTATGTGTTTTTGTGGTTTAATGTGTAGTGGTAAATGAGATATTACCGTGGAAGCCATTGTTGTTGCTGTATGAGCTTCAACCAAATTTCAATGATAAGAAAACTTTTCAGTTGACTATTTGTAGATTAAGGTGAGACAAAGAACTCAAGAAGTACAATATTTAGAAAGTTATATGTTGGATTTGTCACAATCTTGGTAAAAACATGATTGTTCTGAGATTAGCAGAGAAAGATTATACGGAGAAGAATAGAATTTTCACTAATTGCTGGACTATGATGACAGAAATTGGATGGTTTAATTAGTGATCTAAGAGCATCCACAAGAGGATATGCATCGTCTTGGCACCTCTTGAAAGAGGAAGAGGAAGACTTCCTCTATTTGTAGAGGAAGTACAACTTAGGTTCTTGTGTCCACTCTCCAATAAAATTATATAATGTGGATTATATTTTATTTTTAACTATTATAAAAATAATTAAAATATAAAGGAGGAAGAAGAGAGGATCCTCTTTGACGTGGGGTAAAAATAGACGAAAAGTTGGAAGGGGATGATAATAGTGGAAAATGAGGTGTCAAAAAAATAGAAAGAAAGAGAGGAAATAAGAGGAAGAAGAAGTACTCTTCAATGCGCATGCTCTAAGGTTAGTCCAGCTTCAACCATCTCTTATAACTTTGCCGACCTAAGCGCTACTTGGCAGTTGGCATCGACTATACTATTCCGGACATTCTATCTACACTTATGTGTGTACCCATTTAGTGGTTCGTCGATCATTTGTTTACCTATTTCATTTTGAAGTGTCTTATTTAATCAATTGTTTAGCTTTTGAAGCATTTTTATTACGAATTCTAAATAAAATTAATGAGATAACATCACCCTCTAAGCAATGAAACATTTGGAGTAAAATCTTTGAGATTTTTCTAATTTACATTATTTCATTGCTAATTCGTTCCGATACAATCAAAATTTCAAATTCAATTTTAACCAAGATGTGAAGATGGCCCAGAGAATTGCGTATACCAATTTTTATTGGAAGTGATTTGGAATTTTGGTAAACACCAACATTAATTGCAGTACAAGATGTGAAGATGGCCCAGATAATTGTATTCTTGCGCCAATACGTGAACAACAAAATTATAAAGTTCGTTAAGATTAGATTTCATAAATGGCATATACTCATACGGACTTCGGATCGAGTATCACATATGAACAAGAAGGTGACTCCTAAACCACTAGTTACCTCATACAAAAGGAGTCAAGGACGAAGACTAAACAAGTGGTGGCTCCCCGGCTAGATTTTCTCCATCACAAATTCTTTTTTGAAACGGATACTGTCAATCTTAAGTTAAAACGGGTCAAATATATCCATGTGTGGTGAATAGTCCCTAAATAAAAGCAAAATGCATTGGAAAAGGTAAAAGACTTGTTCTATGTATTAATGTGAGGTGATATTTAACTCGCCTTAACTTTAAGATAAAAGCACCGTCTTAAGCAAGACAAGCTGTTCCGTTTCTTCATAGTGCACAAATTACTCCAACCACGAATCCATGATTTCGTGGATTTGGCTTTAGGCCTCTTCGGCAATTTCTAGATGGCCTTTTGTTTTAACTATCCATCTCAAAATTTGGTACGGAACATGTGGCTGTCGGCCCGATCGGGGGTGGCTGGGCTCAGAGGTAGAGGCCCATGATACTATATTCTTCAGTGTCAAATATTATTCAGTGTCGGGCTGGGCTTTTGAATGAATAGCTCAAGCACGACCCAATTAGTGGCGGGTTAGGACGGGCGAAGCACAGCCTGCTTAATTTTTTTTTTAGTGTTAAGAGTCCGGTCGGGCTAAGGGAAAAGTGGCATTGGCCTGCCAGTGTGGGCCGAACAGACTGGTTGGATCGAGCTGACCTATCATGTTGGCCAGGTCTAAACATTACCACTAGTCATCTCGATTTAATTAGCAACTTCACGATTTATTTTGGGTTATTTCATGGGAATAATCCATCTTATACCCCTCTTCTCATATTAATCTATCCTCGTGTTTAACTGAGAATAATCTCATCTTTGACGTCATTTAACTTGTAGTGAACCGAGCCTATAATTGAC
>VHZZ01001035.1:83821-101612 GCA_009801015.1 Silene noctiflora | reverse complement strand
TATATATATTCATATTACCGATAAGATACACCAGGAGGTGCGCCTCCCTCCCAGGAACCTAACCATACCATCCATTCCTCCTAACTCCCACCGTACACAAAATCACGCTCGTCTTAAGCCTCGACACAAAACACAACCCACGACCAACCACTGCGCTTACCAGCCTCCCTAACCACCCCACTTGGGTCAACTACCCACCATGAAGACAACCCAACCAATCCCAGATCCAGTTGTAACAACCCAGATTATAAACAAAGGAAATACTTAAAATAAAGAGTAATCAGAGTATAACACTGATAAAAGGGTCAAGGTGGCGGAAATATCTAACCAATCCGGTTTGTTACTAAAACCAAAACCAAAGTCATTACATTATTAAAGGAGTTCTCAAAACTGAAAACAAAATCCTAAATTTATTATTAGTCTCGCCCTTCGATGCATTCCAACAACATCATCCAAAAAGCAACGAACATTCAACCTGAGAATGGGGGTCGACAATTAGTCGGGAGTAACTAGATGTTCTCCCAGTCATGTTTACAACAACTGAATATAACCAACAATTAATAACAATTGAAATGTAAAATCARTAAACATGTGAGATCATCTATACACATGAAAACTAAAACAGCTTACCATGACTTTATCAACCTTTGATGAATGCAACCATGCAAACCTAGACCATATGCAATCACTATACCATGGACACTTACAGAAGACACAAAGCTAGCATCAAAGCATATCGAATATGGTGAGACATGATCCACAACAACAAAAGGCACAAAGCTATCATCAAAGTATAACGAATAGAGTGAACGTCTGTTAGAGAGTATAACCAATGCATCTAACTTGCCAGAGTGTATAACCGCTGCCTCTAGCTGACGGAGCGTATAACCACTACCTCCGTCGGTGTGGAGCGTATAACCACTGCCTCCACGGTACTACGTATAGTGTATAACCACTGCCTATATGTCTAAGACCTGGTCAGACTCTCGGTGCAACAACTGTACACCGAACGACACTCGGGGAACAGAGCGTATAACCACTGGCTCTGCCACCCCCCGACCATAGGCCATTATCCCTGACGGGTAGCGTTTGTTCATTATGATAGTATACAACCGATACTATCGTCATCTATTCAAACTAGCACACAACAAATGCATAGTATGACTGACTGTACTAACATGCGTGCACAACATCACGGCTCAACTCGTAAGATAGTATAACCGACTATCCTACTTATCRTATGAATAAGAGTAACAAACGACATATGTAAA
This sequence comes from Silene noctiflora, assembly GCA_009801015.1. Lineage (NCBI taxonomy): Eukaryota > Viridiplantae > Streptophyta > Magnoliopsida > Caryophyllales > Caryophyllaceae > Silene > Silene noctiflora. The sequence continues at coordinate 100,341 of VHZZ01001035.1, read as the reverse complement.
CACAGTATTATACAACCAATGAACACAACACAACATATGAAAGAAGTGCTAACAACCAAGGTTGTAGTAACCTTGGGTCATAACTTAGACTCCTTATGCGAAGTTATAGTAGCCTCGACTATAACTACCACACTTACCTGGGAGGTTATACTAACCTCAACTATAACCTTGATACAAAACTCAAAGTTATATTATACTAGTACAACCATAACATTAAACCATAATCGCAAGGTTACGTTAGTTTCAGCTATAACCTTATCTCGTGTCCTATGTTATAGTAGGCTCAGCTATAACCTTGATTAATATTTCCAAGGTTATGCCTATGACAACCATAACTTGAGTAACGACCCAAAGTTATAATAACTTCAGTTGTAACACTCGAATCATCATCAAGGTTATACTAGCTTTAGCTATAACTTTGAACCCACCCTTGGCCGCCTATCATGCCGCCTCTAAGGTTTCATTCGTAAACCCTAGTTGCGCACACAACACCCATAATAAACACGTAAACAACATATGATATGTAATTAAAACATTAAAACATATACAAACATATTAGACATAATAAATAATCATGATAACAATTAATCAAACGTGTACCAATCATACAAAACAATCATTAAATCATATTAATCATATCAATTGGCATAAACATAATTAAAAGAGAAACACCTAGTTACCTTTTTAGTAAATAAACGATGCGAATTAATGAAAACCTCAATGAAAAACACGAACCACAAAACCTTGTCTCCAACACGTGTCAACATCCTCAAAAATCAACTTTAAAGAATGATCAAACCCTTGCGCTAGAAACCGTGCTATGCAAATCCTCTTTCAAAAACGCCAAAGGAACGACATCTTCTTCTTTACCCATAAAACAAGATACCCTAAAGGTAGGTCTAAAGGTCAATACAAATAATTCGCATAAAAATATTTGGAAATTAATATATTATAGAGGTAAGAGCAAGGATTGTGAAAATATAATTTGTGTATGAGTTTAGAAGAAGGGAAAATGTACAACAATAGAGTCAAAGGAAGAAAAGAGAACAAAGAGAGGAAAGAGAGAGGAGGTTTGCGACAAAATTCATGCATGAAACAAAAAAATTGACCTAGTTGCTAGCTAGGTTAAATTCTATTTATAAAGGGATTAACTAACGGGCTTTGGGTCCATTAGCTCATACATTGGATTATTTGATTACAAATTAGATTGGACTATATTAAAACGTTTGGGGAACTTATCTAAGAAAAGTACTTATTAAATTAAAATAGTTAAATCGTGCACGAACATTTTAACCCAACCAATAATAGATCAAAACGGGAAATAATAAAATAGGGAACGAAAGCTAAAAATAAATACTATATATATTCAAAATATATTATTAAATAATTAATTTAATAAGGAGCTTCCGAATAAAATATTATTATAAAATACAGGGTGTTACACCAGTAGAGGTTTGATATGGCTATAAAATCCGTCTTAATCATGCGTCGAACGAACAACAATCAACCACCCAAACACCAGCCCCCACGGTGGTCAACGTGAGGTCACGACACCCTAAGTTAGGTCAAGGCAGGTCTATAGTGGTCAACGACAGAACATATAAGACGGTTTAATAAAATAATTGAATTAATTATAAGACGAAATTATAAACTACCTCTTTGATTTTAGACGGAAATAATTGCGAGACAGATCTGAAATTCTCCTTTAAAACTTTTCACCAGATTTATATAAATTTTGTAAAAGCAAAAGTGAATAAAAGAAGGCTAAAAGTTGGTATTTATAGTCATAAAAGTAAGGTAGTATGGAAAGATACAAATACTAATATCTATTATTATTTTATTGTAAAGAATACTACTAATATTAGAAAACCGCTTCCCTTCTCTTACTATATTTCACACGCACCAACTGGCTACTTGCCAAACTGATTTAAAATATTTTTCGCCTTACAATCTTATAATAAAATATGAAATATATATAATTAAATAAAATATAAAGACGTTAAATAAATATAAAGTCTTCCATCAAATAATCATAAATCATAAATACTTATAATTAAAATATATTTTTTCATTTTAAATTCGTTGATTACCTTTGATGAAGTCTCAAAATACGGAGTATTACAAATGTGTTGGACGGGGTAGATTATGGTTGAAGTTTGATTCATTATCAAGAAAATTGACAATAAAAAAAGGACTACTTTAGATGAAAAGTGGAACTATTATCACACAAATGGTAGCTCATTCGGTCCGGTAATTGACTCGGGCAGGAAATACGATCCAAAACCCTCGTATATCTTCGGGTGGAATGATCCACGAACCACATAGCATTTACAAATCAGTCGAACAAAAGCGAAACATAAGGTACAATAGATTAACAGTAAACCTTAATCATAATCTAAAATAGATTTCCTTCTCCATGACAGAACTGAGAACCTCAAAAATTAAAATGGCAGACACCACCTGTAACACCCGGCCCAAATCATAGGTCGAGAGCGGTCACTCACGGTAGCATGGGTCGAGAGTGGTCACACACGGTAGCTTGTTAGGCTGTGTACATGGGCCACGGATCAACACAGGTCATTTTCAGTGCATTTTGTCTCCACTCAAGTGCATCCCGAAAACCTTCCCAAGAGGTACCCATGCTAAGACTACTCCTAGCCAAGCATGCAACTCGGAGTTCTTTCGCATGGATAACCAGGAAAGAAAGTGCACTTTGTTGATATGAGTAGTACTTTCAATCCCTTTAAGCAATAGTCAGATTTTAAGCCTATTAATGGACCTTTTCAAGGGGGTATCCCACCCAAATAACATTTTCGGTTCAGTAGAGTATTACACCACCGCTCCAAGAGGAAGCATTGTTTTTCCAGCTGGTAGCTCTAATAATGTATTTGCAGTCTTTAAACTTTAAAGATGGTATAAGCTATTTAAGAAAACAAACTCCCACCACCAGAGCTCTGATAAGAGAACCATGAGAGGATAGAAGTCGAAAGTAGAGTAGTGCAAATACATGTAACAAGGTAAACATATGAAAAAGCCTACCTAGGTCTCCATGACCCATCATTATCCTTCTGTTTAATAGAATCACGGTGAAATATACGTCGATCTGCATTGATTGGCCGCTCAAGGCGACCATGAATCCTATTTATGAAGCCAAGGCGCGAAGTGGATAAGGTACAATTGTTATGCAAACAATATAGAGATAATAAACCAGCGAAGTAGTCCTTCCAACTATCCGATACAAATTTTCGCATACACGATACGATTTATTAAAATTCGTATCGGATACGTATTGGCAAAATTATACACCGGATATATGGTTTTCGATATGGTTCATCTTTTTAATATAAAATATTAAAATAGTATCATAAAACCACGAAACATCGAATGTATTTGTGACCCTTTTTAATATAAACTATTTAATACGGAGTATCATTTTAAGTTGTTAATATAAATCAAGAAATCACCAAATAAAAATAAAAATAAGACATACAAATACATAAATTGATTTGAAAACCATATGCTAAATATACGGTTTCCATATAAACAAAAACTATATATACGGAAAATCCATATCAGATAAAGATACTCACAATTGAGATTTTGAAAACCGAATATCCGATATTTTAATTACACAAACATGCAAGGGATCATATTTTATGGGCCATAAATGTTAGCAAATCACAAACCCAAAAACCCAATAGTTGAAATGAAACCCTAACCAACAAAAAACATAACCCTCATATAAAACCCTAGCACTCCCACACTGCCCCTTTCTTCACAACCCTTCCAATCCTTCCGCCTCTCAAACCCCAAAACAAACCACAGAAACCCAACAATCAGCCGCCATGGGAGAACAACTCCAACTCAGAGGCACCATGAGAGCACATAGCGACATGGTAACAGCAATCGCTACACCAATTGACAACAGCGACATGATCGTAACAGCATCAAGAGACAAATCAATCATTGTTTGGGATTTAACCAAACAAGATAAGACTTATGGTGTACCACGACGTCGTTTAACTGGACATTCACATTTTGTTCAAGATGTTGTCTTGTCATCTGATGGTCAGTTTGCGCTATCTGGGTCTTGGGATGGTGAACTTAGGTTATGGGATCTAGCTGCTGGTACTACTGCCCGTCGTTTTGTGGGTCATACTAAGGATGTTCTTTCTGTTGCTTTTTCTATTGATAATCGTCAGATTATGTCTGCTTCTCGTGATCGTACTATTAAGCTCTGGAATACCCTTGGTTCGATCCTCTTTTCTCTCTTTTCCATTTTTGTTTTCATTTTTGTTTCCTTGAATTTGGCTGTTTTAATTCTCTGTAGTATGGATTTTCCGTGTACCCTTTCTGTCCCGATCATTTGTTTACCTTTGTTCATTGTGTATTAGTCTGTTACTGTTTGTGAAAATGTAGATGGTTGCAATGTATAAAAAGTTTGAACACTTCTTGGGCGTTTGAATGGTTGTTATTTAATTTTGGATTGATAATTTAGTTTAGTTTTTAAGCGAAAACAATTAAGATAATGTCAATTTAGTCGTATTTGGACCGTTGTTAAGCTAATGGTTTCGATTGGTGTAACGTAGTAAAGGACGATGGGTGAGCTTAAGCTCCTCACTCGGGTTTATCGACATTACCTTAATATTGACATGTGCTTTGAGAAAGGATTAGGATAGTGTATTCTCCATCGCTGAGTTTACTGAAATACAGTTTGAAACTCACAAATAAATTAATATGTATTCTGTAACCCGTATCTTACTTTACCAACTCAGTAAAAACAAAACTTTATCAGTGTATATTCTTCGACACCTTATTTGAAGGTCGATACTGCTTTTCCTTAAAACCATTACTTAGCAATTTGTTTTTTAAGCAGGGATAAATGGCCTGAAAAGGAAATGGTTTTACCATTGTCTATTGGAATCTTTTCTTTAAATTAATGTTGCATCGGTTTCAGCCATTTGATCCTTTTTTTTAATCATAGATAAACGAATGATTAGGATTTTTGGTTGATGGATGGTTTTACGATAATTTTTTTCTGAAACCTCTTCTGAAGAGACTTAAAATGGATAAATGGATTAGCGTTTTGCCAGCATATATGAATTTCGAGTGTTCTAATTTGGTGAGCTATATCATTCAACAACATTATTCTTTTGTTTTGGATTATTGTTAGATAAAGCAAAATGGGTCACTAAATTGGTTATTTGGAAAGAGGCTATTTGTGCCCTTTAGGAGGCCACACATATCAGACCCCCCTTTACCTTAAGTTGCGTTCGCCCTTAAGGCAATTGGGTAATGTTGTTGTATAGTACTTTGTATATGGCAACTCTATTGTTTTTGTAAGGACTCCCTCCCATCCTATTTCCTTTGTGAATAAGTACAGCAAGTTTGGTATGGGAATTGCTGATGATCTGTGGTCATGAAGCTTCTGTATTTCAGTTTACCTTGTTTGAAAATCTCGCTCAAACGTAGCATTATAATTTACTTTTCGTTGTTTGTATTTGTACTTTTGATAGTTGATGTTTGATTTTGATGGAGCTGTTTGTACTCATGTTTGTGTAAATAATTATGTATTGCCTACTTCTAATCTAATGTTGACAAATTGTTGTGCATGTATGTTACCATTTGTCATATGACATCTACATAGACATACATTGGCTACATGATATACTCTCTATTTTAGTATGTCATGTATGTTTTGTTGTGTCAGTCTGCTTGCTTGCTTCAGTTTTGTGTTTTGTTGTTTCTGTTTGGCGTTTAATATGTGCTTGTGTACTAAATTCTACAGGTGAGTGCAAATACACCATCCAAGAACAAGATGGCCACACCGACTGGGTTAGCTGTGTGAGATTCAGCCCTAACACTCTGCAGCCAACAATCGTCTCATCTTCATGGGACAAGACTGTGAAGGTTTGGAACTTGACCAACTGCAAATTGAGGGCAACCTTGGCTGGTCACAGTGGTTATGTGAACACTGTTGCTGTTTCCCCTGATGGTTCATTGTGCGCCAGCGGTGGCAAAGATGGTGTGATTCTGTTGTGGGATTTGGCTGAGGGAAAGAGGCTTTACTCCCTTGATTCTGGCACCATCATCCATTCTCTTTGCTTTAGCCCAAACAGGTATTGGCTTTGTGCTGCCACAGAGAGTGGCATCAAGATCTGGGACTTGGAGAGTAAGAGTGTTGTTGAGGATTTGAAGGTTGATCTCAAGACTGAGGCTGACCACTTGGAGGGAGCTGCTTCCACCACTTCAAAGAAGAAGGTACAGTAATTTTTATTTGGAGTTGCCTAATTTGCATTATGCTCATGTAAAATGGTGATAACCCAATAATAGCATTATGTGATAATTAAATTTCAATCAGATGTGATTACGATATTTGCTGTGATATGGGTTTTACATGTGCTGCATGTTTGCTAAGTTGTGAGACCAATTTGCTCTACATTGTTCTATCTTAGCAATGCTAGTCGTATATGTTCCAAGACTTATTTAGACTGTCATTATTGGATATGATAGAGAAATGAATCTGATGCTCATTCTGGTTTTGCAGATTATTTACTGCACAAGCTTGAGCTGGAGCGCAGATGGCAGCACTTTATTCAGTGGGTACACAGACGGTGTCATTAGAGTCTATGGTGTTGGCCGTTACTAGTGAGTAGGTTATATTTCATCGATGAACATCCTCTTCCGTACTAGTACTTTATATGTTTGATGCTTCGGCTGGATATGTTTTGCAAGAATTTTGATACATTTTTATGTTGTCCGAGTTAGAAGTTGGGTAATGTAATCCGACATGGAGTTTATGTTCTCTTCCTAATTTGAAAGCTACATTTGCTGTTTAGGCGGTTTTTGAATGTTAGTTTTCTTGCTAGAAAAACTAGTTGATAAATGTTCGGATTTCCTGTGAAATCCGCAATGTTTAGTTCTTTCCGCCCAGATTCTGTCCCTGTTAATTTTTGCGCTTCCACGATTAGGGTATGGTCAAGTTTAACATTTTTAGCCAAAAGAAAGTTGCTCTCTCTTGCCACCCATCAACTGCGACAGCCCCACTAGTCTACAATTATCCCGAAACCAATACCTAGCACATCTGAATGTGTTTTGTGGTTAACCCGAGCCCTTGGGCGTGTGAACTGAGTCTTCTTAATGCTTAGAGGCAGGTATACTGTATATCAAAGCAGTATGTTCTTATTGAGTCCCAAAATTTGATTACTTTTGGTTACATGATGCAAATGAATTACACCTCTACAATGCCTTTATCTACTAAAAGGTAAACAAATGAATGAGATATTTATAAATGAAATAGGTAAACAATACGGAGGGAGTAATAGTAGCGTTTATCTTTTGCAAGAGTGACATTGTTTATCAAATTATATGAACACGATCTTAAACTTAAGGTTTTATTTTTAAAGATTAAATAACGCGCCACATAATGAGCACATTTATCACAAGTAACTTATACATATTAAAACAACATAATACGATGTTTTACAACCTCCTGCTTATCTAGTGAAAATAACCAACCTACTAATCTTTTGCAACTTGTTTATGTTAAAAGTTGAATTATATAATAAGATTTGTAAAAACAAATGACTAATTTACAAAAAAATCACTTTTTTTTTTAAACATGCTAGCAAACCTCAAATTACCGATTTATGAACTAGTAACCACGAATTATTGACACTCAATTTTTTTTTTGCAAAAAAAGAGGAATATACCTTAAAAAACGAAAAAATCAAGGGGCACAATTACTGTGCAAGTAAGAATATTCCTAATTCATTTTACGGAGTACCATCTTTTGTCCGGTCCAATTCAATTTGGGCCGTAGGTCCAAGTTTTAAGTTGTCGAAAATGTGAAGCGCGCGCTAATGTCCATTTTAGGTTACAATTTGAATACTTTATTCCTCATTCCGCATTCTTCGCCTCCACTTTCCCCCTTTCCACCTTCAACTTACAGTACACGAACTCCGTCTAAAAGGAACGGAAAAGCCGAAACCGAAAAGCCGAAACGAGATACAAAGCAAAATGGGCATCAAGGATCTTCTCAGATTCATGAAACCCTATGTTGAACCCATTCACATTAAGAAATACGCCGGCAAGCGAGTAATTCTTGTTATTTATTTTTCACATTTTCATTTATTCTTTTTTTTCGCTATTTTTATAATTGATTTTATTTATTTAATATGCAGGTTGGAATTGATGCTTACTCTTGGCTTCACAAAGGAGGTAACACTTTAGCTAATGGTACCGTGTCAATCATTTGTTTACCTCTGAATAAAAAAGTAAACAAATGATTGACACGAGTGAGTATAATAGGATGTGTTTCATTTCTAATTATACAAAATGTTTAACCATCCCCTCCCGTCCCAATCATTTGTTTATTTTTTTTGGTAAATAAATGATTGATACGGAGGGATTATTATAGAAAGTGTTTTTAATCAGAAGAAATGTTCGATTTTGTGGTGGTTGCAGCCTATTCATGTAGCATGGAGCTTTGTTTAAACTCAGAGGGTGAAAAGAAATACCAATACATTAATTACTTTATGCATAGGATTAATTTACTCAGACACCTTAAAATAACACCAGTTGTGATACTTGATGGTGGCAATATTCCCTGTAAAGCGGCAACCGAAAACGACCGTAACAGGCATGTAAAACTCAACTTAATGTCATTGTGTTGCTTGTTTTTGTATCTGACTGGACTTTTACAATGTCGTCAAGGTTGATTGAAATGTAACATACGCGAAAGTTGTAATTTTTATTAGGAAGAGGAAAGCGAATAGGGAAATGGCGATGGAGAAACTCAGAGACGGCAATATTGACGCTGCCAGCGACCTGTTTCAGGTAAATATTACCAAGTGTGTGTGTTGGGGCATTGTTCAACATCGGTAGAATTAGAGTGAGGAGACTAGTTTATAAGTTTGTGGGATACTCCTCGTATCACCAATTGGTTTTAGGATAGAGCCTCACTTGCTTGTAGGTCGGGCTCATGCTTGTGTCCGTGTTACGATGATAATTGGAGTAAGCCTCAATGTTGTGTGTGTTACAGTGCTAATTGATGCATTGCTGCCAATTATCTACGGAGTATAATTTCACTAATCTAGATTGACATATACATCTTGTCTTTTTTGAGTACTGATGATAATATGCAATTTGACTGCCAATTTCTGTTTTCTTAGAGAGCCGTCAGCATCACTCCTGCCATGGCACACCAACTGATTCAGGTACGGCATCTACTATAGGTACATTGTGCATCACTTCCATCAATTATATTCCAGCTAACCTGAACAAACTGTGCAGGTCTTACGGCAAGAAAATGTAGAGCTTACAGTTGCTCCATATGAAGCTGATGCACAATTGGCATACCTATCTAGCCTTGCAGAAAGTGAAGGTGGCATCCAGGCTGTGATTAGTGAAGATAGTGACCTTTTGGCATATGGTTGCCCATCTGTAAGAACGTTTGCACTGTATACATGGCAATTAAATGTTCCTGTGGTTACTGATCACTTGGCATGATGACACTGTTTTTTCGTATGTAAACAGGTTATATTCAAAATGGATAAGTTTGGCAATGGTGAAGAAATTGCTCTAGACAAAGTATTCAGCTCCACCGATCTCAAACCATCGTTCAGAAACTTCAATAGAGTTTTATTCATAGGCAAGTTCAACTGTTCAAGTCAATCAAGTTGGTTCTTGGGGTTCTTCTTCTATTTGTTGCCTAATATGCAGTTCAGGTTGAATAATTGAATATCAGTTATTAAGTGCATAACATTCAACAGCGAAAGAGAACAACTTGAATTTTAGGTTCTGCCAAAAAGCTGATAAAAAGTTATCTTTCAAAGCTCATTCTTAAATTCCTTTTTGTAACAGAAATGTGTGTCTTGGCTGGCTGTGATTTCCTTCCATCTGTTCCTGGTATTGGAATTGCTAAAGCTCATTCATTGGTTTCAAAGTATCGAAATGTAGATCGTGTAAGTGTGTAACACCTTTCCTTAGAGATATCAGACTGTTAACGTTTCCAGTAGGTTTTTCTTTTCTAAAGTGGTGATAGGAGGAATTAGTCCTTACTAAGTGTTGACTGTCTTAGTTTATCAGCGTAGGGCACCTATATTATAATAGGAGCCCTTCAAAAAGTCATTACATAGGGCTAGACTTCAGACACCTCTCTAGGGAAGGCATAACAGGAGCAAAGTGGAAGTTGCTATAGTTTGTGTTACAGTTAACACAAGAACAGATTGCTCTTCATTTGTTAGGTTTTGTCAATGGTCGGCTCTTAGAGAGTTTTAAACAACTTTGATCTTCCATAGTCCTTGAACAAGAGCTCCTCCAAAGAGTTGAAGTGTGTGAATCTATAATCACTTTCATTACACATGCATTAATTACCCATTCAAAGAGTTTCTGTGGTTTATATAGGTTTTATCTGTTCTTAAAGCCAACAAGAGTAAGCAAGTACCTAAAGATTATGACAGATCGTTCCGTGAAGCAGTTGCAGTATTCCAACATGCTAAAATGTAAGGATATAGTAACTTTCCAATATACAACTTAAAAAAAAACATACTATAGTAAATATACCTTTACTTCAATCATGATTGTTGACATACTGATGTTTGTCTTGCACTTTCCTTAGCTATAATAAAAGCAAGAAAAGGCTGGAACACTTGAAAGAACTCCCTGGGCAACTGTTGGAGGCACTGGGAGGGGAAGTTGATTTTTTGGGACCGTATCCTCTGAATAACCTTATTTTTCTGTTTGTGCAAATATGAACATGTGCTGAGAAGAAACATATATCGTCTAGGAGCTAAACACCTTCCTCCATAACCTTACGGAGCTGGGGCCTTGAGGAAGCTTTTCTGATTTTCCTGTTACTTTTATTTATGCCTACATATATCACACAAACAGCCTTTAAACTTCTTTCAACTTTCGGCTTTTGTGTGATACATTGTATGACTGCAAATCATTTAGAGATTTTTACTCTTGAAGCAGCAATATGGCCAGTATCAAGACCATTCTTGTGGGCTGCGACTCATATCATCATCTTACGTGTTTTGTGCTAGTAGAATGGTTTTACTACGGGTCCAGCATAATTTGAGAAGCCTTTCAATGGGCAAATGCAAAGTTACGAGTAGAATGGTTTTACCCTATGTCTAGGATTTGCTTCTTCTTGACATTATGGAACTAATCAGAGACATCCCTCCCTCACTGGCAATCGCAATTGCAGAAGGTAACTTAGACCCTACTACCATGGAAGCTTATGAGTGCCTTAGAAGTAGACAGTCTCTAACTGGCATTCAAACTTATGAACGATCTGTAGTGTCTCAGGAAGCCGGAGAAGGACATGTGCTTGGTAAGTTTAAGTGTTTCACAAAACAAGCTGAACACATTCGAAAGAACATCCAAATAAAATAATTTTGTTGGCGCAGAGTCAGTGGAAAGCAAGAGCAAAGTCTCCAAGAGCAAGAATTACCGGTTGGCCAAAACAGTTCCTGCCATCAAAGTTGATGGGGGTGAGGGAAATCTCACAGGGAGCTGCTTCACAATATACTCTTCTCAAAAATCAAAACAGACAACTAAATCAAGTAAATATTGAGTTTCTTTTTAATCAATGAAAAAAGAAAGACGTTTTTAATTTTGTACACATAATAACAGCCATGAATTTGCAGGTACAAGCACTGTGGTGGGACAAAGGAAGGCATCAAAGAAAATAAATTTTGCTGATGAAATGGCAGCACTTACAACTCTAGCATGTCCTTTGGATGATCACATTAGTAAGATTTTCAGTGTATGTGAAGACATGCCATTAAAGACACCAGACAATAATCCATTCCGTAAGAAGAAACGTGTTTCAGAAGACAGCGAAAGCAGGGATACACCAAACAATAATCCATTAAAGAAAAGTAAAGGTGTTATTGAGAACAGCGAAATAAGGGATACACCAATATCAGGGGTGACTGAGTGTGAAAAGCAATCAGAGTTGAAATGTCAAACTTTTGATTCCCAGGAAAGCGTTGGTTCTAAGGTTAACAAGTACATCGACAAAAGCGACAAGGTGGTTTCCGTGAAAAAAACAAAGACGATTGTCAGTAGTATATTAAGCTTCTTTGCTCGCAAGTGATCTCATTCTCATTGGGTCAAGGTTGATTCAGCTTGGATTGAGGACATGAAGGGAGGGACGGATTAGTTGTCGTACTCCATTAGGACGTGGTGAGAGAGGCTTTGGAAGGGGTTCTTATGCAGAAGATGCTCTTCGAACGGAATTTTTGAGGTTAAAGACTGTCCTTGTATAGCCATGTACTGAAAAAGTTCATGTTGCTGTTCTCACATTTTGCATCCATTTTTTTCGACAATTTAGTGGAGCTGAGGATGTTTATAACATTATGTTTGATAGTTGTAGAATGTAGATGTATTAAAACATTCTCAGACAAGTTTTGCCTTATGTCTGGCTAATATGTTAATTATGAAAAATCTTCTTTTAAAATGTAGATCGGCCTCTTAGAGTCTCTTTTCGTGGTTTACTTGGTATGAGAAAAGCAACTCACTTGGGTAAATATTTGGGCCGTCTTATTATTGATCGCAGAGTGACAAAAAATACTTCTGTTGATATCATTAACAAGACGAGTAAACAATTGTCAAAGTGGAAAATTAATTCTATTTCCCCATTTGTTCTTGTCAAAGGCTAATCTTTGGTCAAAGGCAAATTTCCAAATACAAAATTTTCTAGTTCCATCCTCTATGCATAAAGAGATTGATAAAATTTGTAGAAATTTAAATTTTTTGTGGAACAAAAATCAGGATTGTAAAGGTCCGAATCTTGTGTGTTGAGATAGAATATATGTCATCCTCACTCATTACAGTCATTAGGAGGGCTAGGTTTTGTAATGCTGAACCTTTAAATAAAGCATTTCAAATAAAATCTATATGATTTTTTTTAAAGAAAAGAATAATATTTGGACTACCCTTGTTAAGAAAAAGTATTTGAAAAAGGGTTCCCCCTTCGAACATTCTCCTACGCAAATAAGCTAAATCGTGCAGCAGTGTTAGGTTACAGTATCATGTTAGTGTTCTTTTATCCTAGACTATGGCTTTTTGGGATACACTTCTATAGCTATTGAAGGGGTTAATCTTTATATTATTAACTCTATACGTGGGACTTGAAAGATTTCTTATGTTATTGCTGATATTAGAATTGAACTCTCCCCGTTAAAAGAAGTAAAAGTTACCACAAATAGAATTATACATCCAGTTGTATATAAGTATTGTACAACCAAGGTATAAAAATTCGACCTTATATGTATTTTTTTTCTGAGCTAATGCAAAGTTCATATTTTTAATGTGTAAATGGATGAGATCAGATACTTTCTAATAACGCTCAGATACTTTATTACAAAGCTCAGATTTTACACCGTACAACTGGTACAACTGGTTGTATAGTCCATGAATTGGAAAGCTACCCATTGTAATCGTGCGGCAATCTAGGACATTTGTGTCCTATTCTTTTGAGATGGGTTGAGAGCCAATGACTCTCACCCTCCTTCATCACCCGAAAGGATACGATAGGTTGATCTTGTTCTAGAGAATCAACCTAATTTCCTTTCCTTACCAGAAAATAAAAATAAAAATTATCAATTATCCTATTTTTTTCATTATTTTTCTATTAGCTATATTCCCCGTTCCCTAAATAAGCTCAAGGTAGATACGACACGAAGCAATTTAATTTATTAAGCAAAAGTTTTGTGCATAACAAAAAAGAATGTAATGTTAGTACAAACATGTTGATGACTCAAAATGAAAACTCAATCATACAGTAAATTCATGAAGAAGCCGCCATGAAAATGATTATAAGCCTTTACAACCAGGAAGATCAATCCATTGAAGTTGAAGTTCTACTTCTCCGCATTCGACATTCTTTAATCTTAGGCAAAGATCTTGCAGGACTCTGCCTTCTGTCCATATAATCCGACTTTCTTCTGATAGACAATTTTGCCTACATGGTTGAACTCTTGATATTAGAGTACCACTTGGTAAACTATCCAAATTCATCTTCAGTGCATCTATAAATGGTTTTATGTCGAATTCCGCTTCTCCCATTTTATCATCCTTGCTGAACATGTCATGGTCATATACTGTCTGCAACATCCAAATAAAATGGCAAATAAGGAAGTAGTTGTTTTCGTAAATTTTAGAGAAAAGAGGACAATAAAAGTGGAATGAAGGTCGCATAAATTTACCAGCTGAATGGGTAGAGTAGGATCAGAAACTGAAAGCGTAAGATCTTCGTTCCATTCTGGATTGATATCTTTCTTGATTACTCGAGTCTTCAGTTTCTGCAGGAAACGAAAACATTGAGATATCAATTTTTACAACAGTCTTACTGTAAGAGTATAATCAAGGATAACCAGAGCTGCATGATTTAACATAGTTAAAGGATTGAGCGATTATAGCCTATAAGGATGACAATGAGACGAGATAACTCACGAGCAACTCAAGATCGCCTCATTCGACCTTGTTTGAATAAATAAATTTGTCGGGTTACCAATTATCTTAAATGGTAACCTGACAAATGAATCATACCACCTTTCCTATCATATCATATCTCGTAAATTATTCTTAAACGCAGAGTTTTTAAATCTTATTTCAATTACAATTTCAATGTTATTTTAGATCTTGGATTATAAAACGTACGCAATCCAAAAATGCAATAATATCAGGATAGTCCCTTAGCCTATAAAGTGGTAAACAAAATTCTCGGACCAATTACGGAGACACGGAAAAAGAGGCAAATTAGATAAAAGCAGAGACAAACCTACCTGTTTACCCATCTTAATGACCACATAAGGATCACTTGTACGAACATCTCTAATAGCAAGATTAATTCCTCTTATAATCTTCACCCTTAATAATCCTAAAAGATTGTCCATCAATGACGATCCTGAAGGAGAACGTCCACTGTTTGGCGACGACGGTGGCGATTCCATTTTTTCTTTCGTGGTGATCTTTTATAGTTTTTTTTTTTATTTATAATCTGAATGATTTGTTTCCTTCTTCCCTGGTATCAAAATCCTTGTAATATTCTTCTATACTGAAAACAAAAAAATATCAAATAATTCACAATCAAATTTTTACGTACATAAAAATCACAAATTCTTGTTTAACACAACAATAACATAAATGAGATACAAATATGATTAAAACTGGTACCTGTGATAGTGTATAAAATATTATTGTTATGATCTAAACTTTTTTAAAAGGCTTCTAATTTGTAAAATTAAGAAGCAAATAATTCAAATGTTGTTTTCGAGGTAATAATGTGCATAGAATGAGACGAGAAGAACAAGGGAATTATTAACCACAAAAAGTAACGATTTTGTCAAAGTAAAAATATCAAATATGGATTGTTACCGATTATTGCGGTTACATTTATGCTGTAGTAATTATTTTTTTTGACATTTATACAGTTGCGTTATTTTTATGCATCACTTCGTTTTCTTGGAGTTATTGTAGAAATTGACTAGTTTAACGAACCCGTGTGGGCTAGGCCTGGTCAAAGGTGCGGGTCAACCCATACCCGTCCCGCCGCTTGACCCGTGTTACACCCCGATCCGCTTGACCCGTGCATGGACCCGGCCCGACCCGCTATAGCCCATGACCGGGTTCGGGTCAAAATTTTTGGAGCCCGTCCCGTTAGGTGACCCGTCATGTATCGTCATTTAAAAAATGGCTATGGCATTACTCGTAAAGTTTTCAATACGTATTTCCGTCGTCATGATGTACGTCAAATAATTATGTAATTTAATTACGGAGTTATCGAATGTACGTTCTATTACGGAATACAGAATAATATAAAGTTTTTTTTTATTACGTATGCAATTTCCTATTTTCTATTTTTTTAAAATTCAAACTGCCCATCCCCGCCCTTGGCCCGACCTGTCAGACCCGCCCTTCAACCCGCCTATTTATCCATGCGGGACGATTCCGGGTCAACCATCACATGAGCCGGCCCGACCCGTGAAGATCCGTCCCTGTGCACAGGGCCGTGTCCGGGTCTCTACACAATCAACCCGTCCCATACCCGGACGACCCGCACTAATGACCGTCACTAGTGTGGGTCCTGCGAGAGGGGGAGGTATTTTTCGAGATGAGACCGACAATTTTATTACAGCTTTTTACTTCTCCTGCGGCTCTTGTTCGTCCATGAAGGCCGAGCTGCTTGTCCTACTTGCTCGGCTTGAAAGAGCGAAAATCTTACATATTCTGAAGTTTCTCGTTCATATGGACAACTCTCCCTGTGTCAAACTTCTCAATGAGGACTAATTGGTAAGCAATAGTCTCTAGTTTATAGTCAAACGATACAAAGATCTTCTACTATTCTTAGGGAAGACATTTTTGGGGTAACTATTCCCCGTGTAATAGCTAATAGTTAATTTTATGGGCCTCGCTGTGACACCCTCAATTTATGCGGAAAAATAAACACGTAATTCTAGATAAAAACTGCATGGATATGTTTGTAATAGGTTCATTTGGGTAAAAAC
>VHZZ01001035.1:61726-75920 GCA_009801015.1 Silene noctiflora | reverse complement strand
CATTTAGTACTCCAAGACTACTTCTTGCGTGTCGAATCTTGGAGTCTCGTTTTTAGTTTAAGATACGTTTTTAGGTGTTTAGAAAACGTATCGCTTTTCTGCACACCCAATGTATCCTGCTACATGAGTCAAACTATCAAATTTCCCTCTATGAGAGGTGCTAGTCAATGAAAACCGCTTCTCATCCATAAATTTGATATTGCTTGTCTCTTGCTTTCAATAATCGTATTGCTTACTTTTATTGTTTTCGTGTGCCGAACTTTGATAATCGTGACTAGGATTCCCGACACACACCCGAGTCCCGAGAAACGTGCTGGTGGACGATCCCTCACTAGTACGAAACCCTTGTTGCTTGCATTTTTGTCCTAGAGTCGGGCAAGGGTGCGCACCACGATCCGGCTAAAGTTTTTGGACCGTGAGTCCATGACACTAAGCAAGTAATCAATCTCAATAAGCATACCGGCGTAAATTGCACGAGTTTACCCCATATTTATATTGGATTATTGTCCTACTTGAATTTTGACTAATCCACTTTGACCACTATTTATTTTTTTTAGCAAATATACAATTTATATACGGAGTAATATTTTATTTATTAATAGTAGATGATATGAAAATAATTGTTTTTATAATCACGCCAGACAAATTTTCGGATGCGCTTTCGCTTATGTTGCCACTTTTTTTTTGGCAGCTACTTATGTTGCCACTTAAAAAAAATAAAAATTCGAAAATCCTATGATTTTCAAAAACATTAGTTGTTTGCTTTTGAAAATGTAACAATTGGAATTTATCGGGAACTTTCATTGCCTACATAATGTAGGAAGTGGTTTACGTATTGGTTACTGAAAATTCTTGTCGATTGAATTCATGTATGGTAACAAACTCTTTTACCAAATTCACCCATATTAGATTATATGAGGGTATTGCAAATTTGCAATGGATCGGAAGTTCCTACGAGATTTACGTCCATTGATCAACCAAACGACTATACGAGATTAGTGATCAAAATCGAAGATATCAGTGAGACAAATTTAATTTGATGGGGGAAGAAATTAACTCATTAACAATTTAAGGTTGTTACAATGGCGTTATGTATACAGAAAACAAAAATTCATATTTTAATCCAGCTTTGATGTACAGCATTTATGCCAAATACTTCTCCAGTTTTTCTACCTCCTCGACGCTTCCAATGTAGAGCGGTACACGCTGATGAATCTGTAATATATTCACAGAGATAAACATTTAGCAATTCAATGACAAATGTCGTTAACAAATGATTGGGGCGGAGGGATGGAGTAGTACGCTTACCTCTGTTGGTTGAATGTCAAGTACTCTCTGATGACCATCTGATCCTTTCCCACCAGCTTGTTCCACTATGAAACTCATAGGTGCGCATTCATACAACAGCCTTAGCTTCCCATTCTTGCTCTTCTGGTCTCTCGGGTATCCGTAAATACCACCATAGAGGAGTGTCCTATGGAAGTCCCCAACTAAGCTTCCTATGTACCGTGCAGAATATGGCTTGCCACTCGGCCCTGGATCTTTCAAACTGTCCATGTACGCCTTCAACTTGTCATCCCACATCTGGTAGTTGCCTTCGTTGAACGAATATATTTTTCCGGATTTTGGGATTTGGATGTTTTCTTGTGTGAGCACAAATTCACCGTACATTGGGTCTAGTGTGAATGAATAGACTCCTTTGCCGATTGTGAGTACAAAGATCACGGAGCTAGAGTACATGCAGTACCCAGCTGCTAGAAGATTACTCCCGGGCTGGCAGACGCTAACTACGCACCTTTGCTCTTCTGTGCTTAGCTGCACCATTAAACCATGACATGAATACTAGCTAATCCTGTAAGGCAGATGTTAAGACGACAGGAAAAGAAGGAGATACCTCAGCTTCGTCGTCAGACGCTACAATGCACTCATCATTGGGGCTGTAAATTCCGAATATTG
This sequence comes from Silene noctiflora, assembly GCA_009801015.1. NCBI lineage: Eukaryota > Viridiplantae > Streptophyta > Magnoliopsida > Caryophyllales > Caryophyllaceae > Silene > Silene noctiflora. The sequence goes on along the minus strand of VHZZ01001035.1, from coordinate 73,964 downwards.
AACCAGTTGAGACAGCTGCATCTATGTTGGACGACCCATCAAGTGGGTCGAAAACAACAATGTAGTTGCCAGAGTAACTCTCTTCCACTGCTACTGGCACATCCTCTTCTTCTGATGCTATTATTCCTGTCCTTCCGCTTGATCTTAAGCAGTTCGAAAACACCTGAAATCAAAATATTTATCTCTTGTACTCATTTTCCACTGAATAATTGGTTAATTACTGATGTATCCGGCCTAGAAGTTATATAAAGTAAACAAAATTTGTCATTGCCTACGATTTTTATATCGGGAAAACATTAAAAACTCGTAAATGTTGCCACAAAGTTTGATCAAAAAGTGTTATGCCAAAAATCTATAGTTCAGATAATAAGCAATTTCAGGGTCTAAAAGATTATAAGACAGAATTCTACTGCTAATAATAATGTAAATGATCACTTGGTATACTATTGTCTATTCAATGAAATTAAACTCGTACTGTATTGAGTAAAATGCGTACCTCATTGGAGACGACGTCAAGCTTCTTCTGATCCTCACCCTGAATATTAGTTGCACCCTGAACACCAGTAAGGTTAGAAATACCAGCTCTCTGTACCAAAGAAGCAATTTGCTTACAAGCCAAAGAAATACTGGAAAGCACAATCGTCAACTCAGCATCAATAACACCTGTTTGCTCCTGCTTAAGCAACCAACCAGTTAATGTCTGAATTTCATACTTGTTTACACTCTTCTTCTTAATTTCAGGCTCTGCAGCTGCTCCTACTGCCATACACCGCACCCCGGAAGCGACATTCCGTTGCTGCTGCCGTCTAATAAAGGAGTGATGATGGGATTTGGAGTCAGTGAAACACAGTTGAAGTGGTGTAGGACATTTCAAATGATTAGAGAAAAGCTGTTTTACTGAGCTTGCAGTTGTTGCTGCTCCAAGACTTGCCATTTTTATTTTTTATGTTCTTAGTTGCGGAATACATAAGGGATACTTGGGATTGAAGGGTGTAGCAATTTGAGTTGGGACGATTGAAAGGCTGAAAACGGATTGCTGCCAATTGTGTGGCTCCCACTTATCCTTCATTGAATATCCCAGTAGATTTTGCGATCATAATTTGTTCATTCACAAGGTTATTTTGGAGAATGTAGGATATTTTGTGAGTGGGTGAATGAGACAGGGCGTCAGCAAACTTTTTCGGGGCGTGGCAACTTCCTCGGTTTCATTCAATTGTTTACGCTTTTAAATTCTCCTCACATGTTTTACAATTTAACGGAACGGACCAATTGACTAATGATGAGTTAATATAAACTTACGTAACTAAAAAGAGGGGATTTTATGATTGATTATTAACTAAAGACTAATGAATTAAAATCAAACATGTTAAAAAATGATGAATTCGTCATATGATTAAAAGTCTTGAGTCAATAAACGTCCACTATCAACAAATCAATTGACGATGGATTCTCTTTTTATTCCAATCAGTTTAAGTACTGTATTGTGTAATTTTGGGTTCGCTAGTTTCTTTTATGTATAGTCAGCTAACTCGAAACACGATTGGAAATGACAACTATCAGTTAAAAGTCGTTATATGAAATGACGATTTTGAACCCTCTATGCTCGTTTTAAAACCATGCCTATGTGGAGTCCTAAACAATAAATACTTTTCATTATGAGGTAAGACGATAATTATTTTTTCACAAATTATTTGAACAAAAAATAAGTAATTCTAAAGCATTAAATAAAACATTCTGAAAGGACCGGCACGATAGCAATTTTAACGACAGACAGTATTAACTTTGAAACGTTGTGATAGTTGGCTCCCATGTTATATTTCCCAAAAACATGTCGTTCTTCTTGAGAGGCTCCCTATAATTTCCTCCATATATTGCGGGATTTCAACCAAACAATTTTCCTCGCCTTCATTCCTATTCTTCGTTCAATTTCTCTATTCTCTTTGATTAATTTTCCGCATTATTGTAGATTTACAAATCATTTTTGTCATTGTTATTGCCTTACATTTTCAAAATTTCTCGACTTTTTGACTTCTTTTGAATCATCATTCCTACGATCTCCATCGAAAAGGCTACATATGCACGCCGTGTACAAGGCCCCTTGGTTTTCTTGGATTTTCTTGCTCTGTTAAACTTTTTTCCTGAAATTCTGTTTACGTAGTTTTTTTTTTTTTTTTTTTTTTCATCTTATTTTGCAATTCAACAAATCAATATTTTTTCTTTGTGGGACGCATATTTTTGAGATTTTTCGCGTCCTCAAAGAGGGAGAGATGAGTTGTTTTCCGTGTTTTTCGTCGCACCCAAAGAAAACACCAAGGAGGATCGATAGTAAGAGGGGTCAGCCTCATCCTACTACCTCTACGGCCGCCATGCCAAGCATGCAAACCCCGGCCGGTAATCAAATCTGTTAATTAAAATTCACAATATTCATAATGAGACGTGTTACATTATTTTTGTATTGCTATTATGTGTGCCCTTTCATCTATTTTGTTTGTAATGATATTCACGGGAGCAATAAGTAGACGTGATAAAAGGGTTATTCGATTCTATTTTGAATCAGGTCTAATTATATCGTTGGGTTCGGCTTTGTTTTGTCAAGTCTAGCAATAATCGTGACATATTGGATGTCCTGGAATTGGCCTAATTAAAATACGTAAAATTACAGAGGGTGACAAGTTAAGATTTAGGGAGCCTTATAAGGTGGTTAGGATTTGTTGTTCGTTGATATATTCTGTTGGCGTGTTAAACAACGATGGTTTAAATTTATATTTTACGAAGTAATACTCATTTAATAATCGGGTTAATGACTTCGTATTAATAAAATGATCTCAGACAACTTTGTTCTTAAGCAGAAACCGAAAGACCCCTTAATTCAGGAGATACTGCACAGCAGCAGGTTACAAAAGAAAAAGGGAACAGTATAGCAGCTCAGACGTTCACGTTTCGAGAATTGGCTAGTGCGACCAAAAATTTCCGGCCAGAATGTCTGATAGGTGAAGGTGGATTTGGGAGAGTTTACAAGGGACATCTTTCGACGACAGGACAGGTATCAATCAGACAATCACCATTCTCATTTCTCTTATATGCTTTCTTTAGCTGGTTTTCGATTAAGTTACTGCTGTACATCGATTTCAGACAGTAGCAGTGAAGCAACTTGACCGTAATGGAGTCCAAGGGAATAAAGAGTTTCTTGTCGAGGTTCTGATGCTTAGTCTTCTTCATCATCCTAACCTCGTTAACCTTATTGGATACTGTACTGATGGCGATCAGAGGCTTTTGGTTTATGAGTATATGGCTTTGGGATCTTTGGAAGACCATCTCCTTGGTACGTAATTTCTACGTCCTTCATGAGATGTCACAAATCTAGAATCAAATACTCCGTATGTGTTTAACAATGGTGTTTTTCAGATATTCCAACTGCGCAAAGGCCACTGGATTGGTATACAAGAATGAAAATAGCGTTGGACGCTGCCAAAGGATTAGAATATCTACATGACAAGGCAAACCCTCCTGTCATCTACCGCGACATGAAATCGTCTAATATCTTACTGGATATAGACTTTCATGCTAAGCTCTCCGATTTTGGACTCGCAAAGCTTGGTCCAACAGGTGAACAAAAGCATGTTTCAACCAGGGTTATGGGAACATATGGCTATTGCGCACCAGAATACCAAAGAACAGGTCAATTAACATCCAAGTCAGATGTATATAGTTACGGCGTTGTCTTGCTGGAGTTAATTACTGGCAGAAGAACCATTGACACCAGAAAACCTACTCAGGAACAACATCTTGTCGCTTGGGTTAGTTTACAGTACTCCTTTTCATCTCCCAGTCATTTGTTTGTATTGTCAGTGTGTTCAAATTTTAAACCTGCAGGCAACACCGGTATTCAGGGATCCAAGCAGACACTCAGAGTTAGCAGACCCGCTTCTTGATGGGAATTTCCCAATGAAGGGGCTAAACCAGGCAGTAGCCATTGCATCAATGTGTCTTCAAGAAGAAGCAGCAGTGCGACCAGTGATGTGTGATGTAATCTCTGCACTCAGCTACCTCACTATCGTCCCAAAAGATGACGGTAATACTTCTCCACTCTCGTCGACTACCTATGACTCCTCTCCATTAAGTGATTACAGTCCATGTCAAACTACCAACCCTGAAGGTGAAATCAGAGAGGGGCGATAGAAGACACCACAAACCTAGTTGGGCTCTAGTCTAATGGCTAAATCCCGGGCTCCAAGTTTGTCATCTTTCGAGGCATAGAAGACTGTATCTCGGCCAAACGTTTTACCTCTTTCGCCAGTGGTGTTTCTCGTGCAAAGCGAATTAGCAAATCGGTTGTAAATGAGGGATATGCATGTATGTTTTATTTGGATGGACGTGTGTTGCTTACTGTTTTGAGGATACGAGTGCATATAATATGTTGAGGAAATGGTTTTCTGGAAGTGTACTGAGTGTAAAGATTTGTAAACGGCATTTTTTTTAATGTAAGTTCTTGAATGAATCAATCACAGTCAGTAAATTGCACCATTACAGCATCAAATTTCGTCTTACTTTTACCATTAAACAGGACAGTTACTACCATCTTACCGCGCGAATTTAGAGATGGCAATGGGTACGATATTGATGGGCTGAAGCCATATTCATATCCATATCTTTTAATTTATGGTCATCCATATCTCATCCTTATCCATTTACTATTTTTCTTTCATTCATACCCGTATCCACCGGGTGAAACGGGTGAAATAGGCACCCGTTGAATATTTTCACGCTTATAAAATTTAAAGGCAATATATTGTAAAAAAGACAATAAAGTTAAAGACTTAAATCACCAAATAAATCATCTTATATATTCCAGTATAACTGTACAAGTAATTAGTAAGTAGTGGGGAATAAAAATTGTGATTTAAGAGAAAAGATAATTGAAGATAAAAATTGAGATTTGTTTAATGGTGAAATTAGGCGCTTTAAGTTTGATACGTGGAAATCAAGACCCTTGACTTTTAGCAAAAGTGAAATTAAACCCTATTTTATAAATTTTCTCAAGTAATTAAACTATAATAAGTTTATTCTAATATTATAAAATTTATTAAATACCTAAAATTACTAATTCAACTTTACTAAATTCTGCACAATTTATTAACTTTTGATGAATATTTTTATACAAATATTTAGTAAATTGTATAAAATTGAAAATATATTCTTGCATATATAAATTGTCTAAATACTGTAAAATTACAAGAAATAATTTTTAAAATTTAATATGTGATGTAAAATTTCTTAATTTTTTTTAAGAAATATATTTTATTTATATTTAATAAAATGGGTTATAAATTGATTGTATGATTGAAATTTAGTGAAATTTATAAAATAGGGTTTAATTACACTTTTGGTGAAAGTTAAGGGGTTTAATTGCTACATAATAAAGTAAAGGGCATAATTTCACCATTGATCAGAGTTAAGGGGCTTAATTATTACTTTAAGCTAAGTAGTGGATTGGATTAGTGCCGTTAGACTCTTAGTGGACTAATTACTGTTACCTTAATCCCATTTTTTCTGTACCTAATTGGTTAGAATTTTACGTTGTTAGGTCTAGTTGTGTTAAGTAAATTAGTCTAACTAAAAGTAATCAAATAATGAGAATAAGAGCTAGCTCAAGTGGTAAGAGCTCTCTTACCCCAACCACGAAGTTGGGGGTTCGATTCTCACCCGCGATATAGTGCGTTCATTTGAACCAAAAAAAAAAGTAATAAAATAATGTGGCAGAGGCGGGTGAGGTAGGACGATGGGGGTAGGGTGTCAGAGGGAATTGGGGCGGGGGTAACAATTTGAGGAAGGGATTGTTTGAAAGGGAGGGTTTTAGAGGAGGCAGGTTGTCAAAGGCGTGTTAAAAAAAATGAAAACCTTGTGCACCACAAAATAATAATGAGGCCTCAAATATAAATGTACAATGGTACAATATTTTAAAGTTTGTATCGAATTTCATCAATAAAGCTAGATTTGTAAATTCGGTAACCAAAATTAGAGGCTTTGTTCCCTCGCTCATGGTTGTAGAGGGCCTAAATGATTGCATGCTACTTATGTGATTATGTTAAGAATTGCAATGGTTTAATTTGAGACTAGATCTGGCAAATAAAATTTTCCAATCAGATTGGGATTAAATCCTTTCAAATATATTTTATATAAGAGCTTGAATCGTGTCATTTGTGCATTGATCTCAATGTCTGCTCATTTTAAAGTCGATAATCAAAAAAATAATTATAGAAAAAAATGAGTGAAAAGAACAGTTTAAAAAGCTGTTGTCTGGAGAACAAGAGCTAGCTCAAGTGGTAAGAGCTCTCTTACCCCAACCATGAAGTTGGGGGTTCGATTCTCACCCGCGACATAGTGCGTTCATTTGAACCAAAAAAAAAAAAAAAAACTGTTGTCTGACAATTAACTTTTTATTACCTAAACGCGACTTTTAACTTAGTGATTGATTCTGGATCATGTAAATCACGAGCCAAGTGATTTCAAGTCTATTAAATTTCTTGTCAGGACTCATGATTACTTTTATGCGTTTAAGTCATATTCACGTTGTACATCTTAAGTCAATTTAAAGCAATTCATTAAGGCGTGTGATTACTAGAATCAACAATAAACGCGTCGAGTTTACTAAAAATAGTAAGCTATATATACATTTTTTTTGTTTTTTTACATATATTTACAAATATAATTAACTATCTAATAATACATCAATTATTATTATTATTATTATTATTATTATTATTATTTCAGTTCGGTACAATTTAACTTAGATTTAATGAGTTTAGTTTAAAACAGTTCAATTCAGTTAAGGCTCATATTATTTGTGATAGGATAAATCCGACTAAAGAATACAAAAGGGGTAAAAAAGTTAATGATGATGACAAAAAGAGAAACAAATAAAATAAGTAGAGAGATAGTGTGAAGTCACAAGATGAATATTCCAAATCTAAATACTTAAGGCTCATATTATGTGTTTATGTGTGTGAACAAACATGATTTAAGAATAGAAAGAGGGTGAAAGAGTAAAAAATAATGATGAGCAAAACAAGAAGTAGAAGGGTAAATGAGGCAGGTCGGGTGCATTGTGTGAAGAGAGTCATGATTGGTGGTGAGTTAATGATAATGATGACGGTAACAAAAAACAGAAGAACCGGCGCGGTTGGCTCAATTTTGTTGTTATTAGCAGCAAATACAGTACCACTTACAAAATCTATAGCTCGATCCTATTTATAGAGCAGGCATGATTGTTGTGAGAGGGACTCAGTACATAAATATATGTCATCATTTTTCTGTTTTTACGTTTTTTGCCATCATTAACTAACTCATTATTACTCTCTCCTACAAAGTACTCGTTACTCCCGTCAATAGTTTACACTTTTTTCCCGGTATTTTAGCTAGGTCCTATTTTTCTGAATTGAAACTGTTTAAACTGAACTGAACCAAATTTAATGGAGTTGAACTAAACTGAACTGAATTGATGTAAAAGTTAGGCCATGTTCTTTTGGACTTAATTTCAGCTCAGTTCAGTTTTTCACTAATTATCTCTTACTTCAGTTTAGCTTCATTAAGTTCAGTTCAGTTCAGTTCCAATAAATTCAGTTTAGACGGTTTTAGTCTAAAAGAAAGAGTTAATCTATAAAGAGAAGAACTGAACTGAATAAAGCTGAATTGGACTGAACTAAAATTAAATCTAAAAAACAGGTCTTGATAATTTACAATTTCATTTTATTTTATTTTTTCGTTATATTTTACTCTATGTTTTATTTTTTAATAATATTAAAAATAATATTTTTGCTCTTTTTATACCTTGGTCTATATGTAAACCGTTTATCGAGACAGAAAGGGTGGTTACGACTTGTATATAAATATGCCAACCTTAGAAGACTTAACTCACCTCTGTCTCTCTGTTTTATCTCTGAACTAACACTCATTTGTTTCCTTGTCCGTCAAAGTTCTTCTCCAACTACTTCTCTTACTTTTCTTAAGGTAATCTTTTTGGAGAAACTAAACTCATTTCCCCTTTTCTTCCTTTTTTATTCATATTTCTCATTTTCCGTACGTCTTGCTTAAAACCGTCTTAAATTAAAACCTCTAATAATAACCCGGCCTCATCGTATTTCATTTGGTGCAGGAATGGAAAGGTTGAACACAGAGTTGTACATTGAGAATTGTTACATAATGAAGGAAAACGAGAAGCTTCGGAAGAAAGCGGAAGTACTGAATCAAGAGAATAAGCAGCTTCTCTCGGAGTTGAAGCAAAAACTAAGTGTGAAGACGAAGACGAAAGGAAAACAGAGCACCTCCGATTCCGATCACCAAACTAATTAATTACCTAATTAGGATATTACTAGTTAATTCCTTTTCCCCAATGTTTGTAAGTTGCAATTGCAGTGATAATTTTCATAGAACGTTGTACGGTGTAGTTTATAACTAAGATCATGTTTGGTAAACATCGGATTAATATTAGCTTAGCTGAATCTTTTGAAAAGGGAACGGGTAATCTATGTTAGGATCATTTTTATTTACTTTCCTAGCTTTTGATGTCGAATTATTATGGTCTTCGGTTATAAATCTAAGTATGGTAAAACTATGTTTATTCTGGTATTTCTCTTGAGAATATGTTGTGAATTTTTCCATATCCGCTTATTAGAAAAACCGTTGCTTATAATCTGCATTGAATCTGGATAATATTTAGGATTAAAAGGTTTTGTAACCGGGATGATGACGCATGTGGCAATAGAGGCTGAATCAGGTTTTACGTGTAATTTAGGTTGTTCTTTATTTTGGATGTTAGGATTTGTTGTCCATGTATATATTTAAATCGATTTTTTAGATTTGAGTTTATTTTGCGAGGTTATCTTTGATCGTAGACTTTAAATATATCTGGTTTGTTTTTGTAAAAGAAACAAACAACGGAAAGTTAGGCTACGCAATAAAAGTAACAAAGCGGAAAATTTAAGTGACCGTACAGTTATTAGAACAAGAGAAAAAAAACATAATTTTCAAGTTTTGTTTAATACTTTTGCGGAACGCTCAACTATTTTAATTTTTATTTACAATCTTCTGACATTTGGTAAGAAAAAGCTCACATCGACATAATTGTTGTCCATTTATATACTTTAGATTGGTTTGAATTTATTTTGGAAGGTTTATTTTTAACGTGGATATTAAATATATCCAGTTTGTTTTCTGGTGTGTATTTGTAAAAGAAACAAACAACGAAAGGTTAGCATACACGACGATAAACATAACAAAGCGGGAAAATGAAGTAACCGTGCAACCCTTATTATAAAAAGAGAAAAAAACACAATTTTCACGTTTTTTTATATTTTTGTAGAACACTCAATTATTTTAATTTACTTTATTTTTTCAATCTTCCCACATTTTCCAACATACTCCTAAGAAAAAGCCCATTTCGACAAAATAAACGAAACAATATCGTGCATATCGATCATGAACAAAAAAAAGGTATTTATGCATAGTATACATTGAATTTCAATTTAATTATCAAAACGAATCTAAAGTAATTACCAATTACTTGCACGATTTTTTGATTGGTCGTCTACTCGACTTGAGACTAAATTAGGTAAACAAGACATACCACTGTCCTCCCTATAAATATACTTTAGGCACATATTATGTGTGAGTGTGATGATAAACATGATCTAAATTAAGACGGTTTTAAACAAAATTTATTGATATATCAATATACTTACTTTAGTTACATATTATGCCATTAAGAAAACACAAGAAGTAGAAGGGTAAAACAGGAAAGTTGGGTGTTGTATGTAAAAAGTCATGATTGTAATACTTAAATAACGATAATAATGAGGGTAACAAAAACAAGATACGCAGAGCCCAAAACCGGCCGCCTTGTATGTAGAGAGGCATGATTATTGTGACAAAAGATGTCATCATTTTTCACTTCTTACGTATTTTGCCATCATTAACTGCAAGATATAGTGAATTTTTTCATCATTTTTTTCTCTTTTTACGTATTTTACCATCATTAATTAACAACTCTTTGTTTACCGCAAATACTATCCCGAATGATCTGATTCGAAAAAGGCTGACCTGAGACTAGTAATTGACCCGAATTACATCATCCAAATGTGACTCAGAACTCGAATTGACCCGACCCAGTCCGAACATGACCTGAGTTTTCTTAACCCGTAACTGAGCCGATTCGAAACCACTCAACCCGAAACAGACCAGAAATGACCCGACCCGACCCAATTAACCCGATATCAAGAAGAAACTCGAATTGACCCTACCCGAACTCGATTCAATTGACCCGTTTGTCAGGTATCCCCAAATTCTCATTTTGGACGAACAACAACCGTCACAACCTTGTGACGGATCTTGGTTGTGACGGATCAAATAAAACCCTCCTAGCCACATAGGTAGATACCAAATTATTTGTGATTTTTCTCTAGGTACTTTAATATTGCCTTATCAACCCAAATAGGTGATATTTAACCTATCGCAAGCTTGTGACGGATAATAACTGACACAAAGGGGACTTAATTGGTTATTTACTCCCTCTGGTCGTCCAACTCCTCATACAAGTATATAAATGTGCCACCCTTCTCACCATTTACTCACAACACTCATTTCCTCCAACTATTTCTCTTATTTCGACGAGGTGAAAATGGAGAGGTTGAACGCGGAGTTGTACATCGAGAATTGTTACATAATGAAGGAAAACGAGAAGCTTCGGAAGAAAGCGGAAGTGCTGAATGAAGAAAATAAGCAGCTTCTCTCGGAGTTGAAACACAAACATCGTGTCAAGACGACGAAAGGAAAACAGAGTACCTCTGTTTCCGACCACGATAACTAATTAGTTAATTACCTAATTAGGTCACTAGTAATTAACCTCTTTACCTCTATATGTTTGTAAGTTACCGTGGTAATTTTCATAGCTAGGAATGTACCTTGTACGGAGTAAGGAGTCTAACGGTTAACTATGTTTTGTTCCTTTTGTTCCTACCTTCTCTATGCAATGTTATAGCCTATGGCCTATGGGGAATATATTTTCCCGGTTTTACTCGTCTCGCCCCAAAGCTTTCATAGAATTTTTCGGTTTGTCTTTCGTGTCTAATTTGCACAAATTGACCAGTTTTCTTCGTTTTTTCTTGTTTTTTTTCATGTGTGTGGATGATGTTAGATTTTATACGAATATATATAGCTAAACGATAATTAAAAATAACAACGATTAAATTAAAGAAAAAAAGACGATCAGGAAAACTTTGGACGGTTATAATTTTGAGCTAAGGTGTCCAATTGTAACCAAATTCGCTTATCTCGATAACTTTCTTTCAAAAAACAGGCAAGTGAGACATCATTTTTGAGAGTTTGGATTCGCTTCATTTCCTAAAAGAAATGGAGAGTTCGTTTACTCACACAAGATAATACAAGTATACTTCTCTTTTCAATGCCCTTTTCTTTTATTTTTCAATACAAAATCTAGACCGTTAGATAATCGTTAGATAAAATCTTGATCGATGAGAAGAAATGAGCTTTCAATTTCGTTTAGAAAATGAGGAGGATCTTAATTGCATTTTTGTCTTCAAAGTTCTGTATACGTAATTGTTAACTAAACTAAATAAAATACTTATTGAAACATTAATTAGGTAGAATTAGCGTAAATTAACAACTAATTACTCAAAAAAAAAAAAAAATTAAATTTCTAATCCCCATCAGGTTCATGAACTGATCTTAACTGGTTCATATTTCCTATATTAATGGTCCATTTCCAACTTTTTTTCGTTAATTATTTTATTGATTAGTTGTTGCTAATTGGGAAAGTGCGAGGAGACGGAAGTAGTAAATAAAAGTTGGAAAAAAGCAATAGTAATACTCTAAGGCGAGTTAAGTAAAATAGTGACGTGACATAAAAATTAGGATTATTTAACGGGGATACTACAAACTATTGGTGACTTTCTCAAAACACCCTAAACTTTAATTTAACTCACAATAAAACATACTATTAACCCCCTCTTCTCGTATTACACTCGGTAACCGGCTACCTATTTAGCGAGTCACCTTTTCTCATATTCCATATAAACCCACCCATTAACCACCTTTCCCTTATCATCGTCAAATTAACAACGCAACATACACCACCATCCACCCATAACCACCTACGCCCAACTTACGGACCACCTAAGACCATTTCGCAACCATCATAACGACTTCCTTCTTGTTTCGGCATAAG
>VHZZ01001035.1:47280-60026 GCA_009801015.1 Silene noctiflora | reverse complement strand
GTATCTTGGAAAGCATCAAACCAACAATTTTGAAAAACAGCTTGCAGACCGTTAACTCTTAATGCTACAGCTTGATGACCATCGAAACCAGCTGTATTTTGGAATCCCATATCTTTGGCGAAAAACCCTGAACCTTCAACGTTGAAAGGAGCTGTTTGAGAGGTTCCAAAACCTCTTTTAAAACATTTATCACCGGTTACTACAGTCCTTGTCGGACCATCGCCGTACATGAAGACATTAGGGTGCTGCTTTCCCACAAGAACCTCCTCTTTATATATACCAGCCTTAACATAAATGACATACCTTCCTTGGAAGTCCTTACCTGGATGACCATTTAAAGCTGCCATTATGCTCTTAAATTGTCCGCTACCATCTTGGGCAACCACGACATTAGGCTTCATACCCTGAGCAACCCCAACAGCAGCTCCTCCAGCAGCAGCACCAGCAGCAGCAATGCCGGCTCCTCCTGCAATTTGTTTTCCTTTTTTTTTAAACTTTTTAATGCCCTTCTTCAATCCTTTGTTCTTTTTAATCCCTTTAGCTCCCAACAACCTACGTTGGGTAGGAGACAACCATGTAGGATATCCTTGATGGTCAACACTAATTCCAAGCAAACGACGACGACCAGTACCTACTTCTGCAGTAAGATTACTGCCAGAAGTCGCCATCTCGACTAATTTTTCAGGATTAAGCGAAAGATCTATACTAGCAAGAGCTTTATTGAAATTGGTAATAATATCAAGCATGCTAGTGGTAAGCTCTGTTGCATTAACAACACCATCTTGCATGATTTGATGTAAATCCGGAGCATCCGCCTCTTGAAACTCGTCTACGCAACTAGTAGCAAATGTAGTAACATCACTTAACCACAAACGAATGCTCCACACCAATTCCTCATCCTTATATGTTTTCGGATCATGAACATGATTAATAGCCTCGTCAAGACGATCAACCGCCAAATCAAATAAATCTTTGCAACTTTTAATGGCAGAATTAGTGAGGTTGACATTCTTTGTAGCACTTGCTTTTGGAATTAGGGTTTCGGTTAGGTTAGATGCCTTCATTATTTGCTCCAAAGCTAATTTAACACCTGCTTTGACATAGTCTTGAGGGGTTGTACTTTGGTTTTGAGCAACCGAACCAAGACTTCTTATACAAGCATCTTTAAAAGTGGTAGGCGAACAAAGCGCATTTACTGTCTTCATGGAAGAAGATAAATTTTCATCTTTATTCTCGGTTTTATTATCATCTCCCTTTTTCGATGTCTCATGAACAACAGCCACAACTCCTACCACAATTGCGACTACCATCATTATTGATATTACTGATACTATTATCTTGCTCGCCATTTTATTTTATTTTTGAATATTTTATTAATAAAAAAAATGAAGATAGGGAGAGAGTAATCTACCCCTCTATCTCTAGTTATTTATCCCTCGCGCTCTCTCTCTCCCTAGCCACACTTTATTTACAAAAATGTGATATTAACCTTGTTGAAATAACATCTATTTAAATATATTTAGAAATAAGCTAATTTAAGATAATTGTTTTATTTCCCTGTGTTTCCCTCTTTTCTCTCATCTAAGTATGTCATTCTTACGTTATTTTCCGCTGTTATAGCATAAATATAGGATTTAAGTTATTTTTATTCTTCTTATTTTTACTAAATTGATTAGTTTTTTCTATAATTAGAGCATTATTTTACCCTTAAACCAGGGACTACAACAATTAACTAAATAAGTAAAATACAATAGTCTAAAAATGGAGATAAAAACGATTATAATGTTTGTACTCGGTTCTATAACAATTGTTAAAGACATCACAAATTTCGAATTTGCCGTGATTTTGTGATCAAATTTGAAATTTGCAATTACCTAGCCCGCGTAACTATGAATGACTTTAGTAGTTATTTGCTCCGTCCCGGTCATTTGTTGTCCAATTTTATTTTTGGGTGTCTTAGTCAATTGTTGTCCTTTCTATTTAAAGAATGCAGTTGATGAGCAATTTGATCTTTCACACGCAATTTGGTTCACTTGTCATTTAATAATTGATCCATCATTCGTTTTTTGGTTTTTGTGTCAAAACCAAAGAACAACAATTAACTGAACAATAAGGGAATATTAAACTTACACTACACTACTACTTTGAACAACACAAATTCTCATTTGTGACGTGTTTAAACACGTCACAAACCTGCAAGTGGGGAGAGGCTTGTGAGACGTCACAAGCAAGACAGACTGGAACAACAAATAGGTCCCTTCGGCCTTCGTTAATACATTGCAATTTATGTCTAAAAAAAATATATGAAGTACTTCCAGTTTCTTTATTAATATAAATAGAAGGGATTTTTTACGTGGTATCCTCGTGTTTTTCCAATTTTTACGTGGTATCCTCGTGTTTTTCCAATTTTTACGTGGTAGCCCTCGGTTTTTAAAAACATCATTGGTAGCCCTAAATTTTAATTATTGTCCATAAAATACCCAAATTAATAAAATTTGAGTTTTATAATAGTTAAATTTAATAAAGAAAATATATTTAAGATTAAGTAAACGGTATTTTCTATAAACTTTTGACAAATTATCGACACAAAATAGATACAAAACGCATAAACTAATCATTTAAAATGACAAATTATAATTTTCGGATATTTTAAAAAAAATTCATTGAGTGGATAGTGTTGATTTTTTTCAAAAGATGAGGAGTACCATGTAAAAATTGAAAAAACACGAGGATAAATATAAGTCACTCGTAAAAACATTATACCACTAATTCATTGGTTGTATTTACAACCGTCTGTAGAGCAAAAGAATTTTACAAAGTAGCTTTGAAATTATGTAAGGTAGTGTTTGGAAGCATTTAGTTGATTTCAATTTTATGATTTCAAGTATAAAAATTTAAATTTTAATTCAATTTCATATACTTGTTTGGTAACCATGTTAAATTAATAAGGCGTATTTTTATCATCTTTACCACCTCGATTCTTTATCTTAGTCCCATTTTGTACCTTGAATAATCGCTTTTACTCAAATACATTTTGTTGCCGGTTGCAACTTTAGATGTGATTTTGCGTATTTTGTGTTCATTTTTCAAGCGCAATGACTGAGGCTGGGAACCGTAACTGAGGAGCAACTCAGGTGACAAATATGTTCATCTTAAACGAAAAATTGTGCCGTAAAAATGGCATAAATAAAAATTGAATATATAAAAGAGTCATCTTTAGTTAAAAAGTTTTCGGTACAAGATTACGAGAAATAAGGCCCGTTAACTCGCTCAGAAATACTGGACTTGAAACAATGAAACAGAAGCCAGAAAGCCCATGTATGTCGTCGTGTTGATGAATGCGACTATTAAATGAATCCGAGTCCAATAAGACTGAACCCGAGTCCAATAAGATTGAGGTTTCGGGTGGGGCGTAGAAGTATAAAATAGTGATAAAAAGTAATGGTCAGGAATGAATGAGAGCTGGAGATTGATATGGGTTGAGAATCATACCCCAAATGCATTTGATTGGCTATTCGGATTTGTCAGTTAGATCGTCATGCCCAGCAGCCAATCAATAATCACATGAGGATTGAATTCTGGACCACATTGGATGTAGTTTGGCTTCTATTTAAAGAGCTGCCTGAAGTCTGTATCAATCAGCAACCTCCCTCATCTCCTTCCCCTTTCAAGTAAATTAAAAAGTTAAAAAACAGCACTCCTTAATCTCCAAAGAAATGGCATCCATGGCACTATCATCCACACTCACTGGCCAAGCACTTCAGTCGGGCTCAAAGCCGCGGTCATCATTCCCTGCACGCAGGACCAATGGCAAAATCTTGATGAGGAAGGGTGCAGCAAAGGCAAAGCCTGCAGCTTCCTCCGGAAGCCCATGGTACGGCCCAGACAGGGTTAAGTACCTTGGCCCATTCTCCGGCGAGGCCCCATCATACCTAACTGGTGAGTTCCCCGGTGACTACGGATGGGACACCGCAGGGTTGTCTGCTGACCCAGAGACCTTCGCCAAGAACAGAGAGCTTGAAGTCATTCACTGCAGGTGGGCCATGCTTGGAGCTTTGGGATGTGTTTTCCCTGAGCTTCTCGCTAAGAACGGTGTTAAGTTCGGAGAGGCTGTCTGGTTCAAGGCAGGTTCCCAGATCTTCAGCGAAGGCGGCCTTGACTACCTAGGCAACCCAAGCCTTGTCCACGCACAGAGCATCTTAGCCATCTGGGCTTGCCAGGTTATCCTCATGGGTGCTGTTGAAGGTTACCGTGTAGCAGGTGGACCTCTTGGAGAGGTCGTTGACCCACTTTACCCTGGAGGTAGCTTTGACCCACTTAACCTTGCTGAGGATCCAGAAGCCTTCGCTGAGTTGAAGGTCAAGGAAATCAAGAATGGCCGCTTGGCTATGTTCTCCATGTTTGGCTTCTTTGTCCAAGCAATTGTTACCGGAAAGGGCCCAATTGAGAACCTGTCCGACCATCTCGCAGACCCTGTCAACAACAATGCTTGGGCTTTTGCCACAAACTTTGCCCCTGGAAAGTAAAGTTAGTTTATGAGAGAATTGTCTACTGTATGCCTTTTTTTTTTTCAAATGTAATGATAAAGTTGGTTGCTCATATTTATAAGTCTCTTTTGCAATTACAGTGATTGTCATCCGACTCTAAAAAAATGATGATTAACCAGAAATAGCCTCCCCATGGCAAATAAGGCGAGAAAAATTATCAAAAAAAGCTACCAAGATCAAGCATAAGACTATCATCAAATCTGAAATCTTTCAACTAAAGAACATTGCTACAAGCCAAGTAAAACAATTTTCAACTTGCGCATTTTCAAAAAACCAGAGCAGCTTGGAGAGAAAAAACAGCATGCTTATTATTTCTTTGCTCTATCAAGTCCATTGATTTAAATACAGGTAGAACTGCAGACCAAATAAGGTTGTGGGAGATGAATAAAATTGTAGATTTAATAGTGTTTTAAAGACGTCTGTCAAAGAATCACTGTGATGACTGATGAGGACACACTATATTGGGAAACAAAATCGAAATGAAATTTCTGCAATTCCTCTTACCAATCTTAGCCAATTTTGTATACCCTACTATAGTTAAATCCATAGCACGCTGAAGCAACAGCAAGAAACCATTCAATTATTCTACTCCCTTTCATGAGACACAAGAACCTCGACGATTTGCATTCCTCTACCAGCTACAACCACCTGAAAATAGTTCCTGGATAAAAGACCAACACATTAGTAAGACAAAGCAACGAGAATTTCTTATAAGCAGAAAGAGCTGCAGGAGCCACACCTTCCACACGCCTTAACATCTAATGCTTCCGGCTCTGGCACACTGGTAACAAAATGACAATACTCGGCAAGATCACCATCCTCTTGAAGTTTCCAGCACCTTATTCTCTGATCAAGACCAGCAGAGAAACCCCACATCCCATCAGTCCATACACCTGCAGTAAAGCCAAATATTAATGTAAAACATTATCAGCCCTTTGAAATAGGAATATGATTCAGGACATGTAAGAGTCCATGTCTCTAGATCTTGACAATATGACCTTCATAACTTGTATAAGCATTGAGCACCCCTGTTACGTTACCCGCGCCATTTGACAATGCTCAAATGTCATCACCACTCAGAGTACAACATCAACAACAAAGCCTTAGTCTTGAAAGACATTGTGGTTGGCACCAATAAGGGTTTCATTAAATAGTTGCCATCATCAAGAAATGAAGTAACACTTTTAACGGGAAAAAGAAAACAAAAAAAAAAAAAAAAACTCCTGAAGCATTTCTTTAGAGAGAACAGTTTTTGGCATCGTCAATGGTACAATTTGGGATTGTTACATCTCCTAGAGTAGAGTTGGAGAGTTATTAAAGGTATCGTAAAAACACATAACGAACTAGTCTACACTAGGAGATGCCACACTCCTTACCTGACGGCAAGAAGGCAAATCAGGAGGCCAATAGTAATAAGGACAAAATAGAGAGGAGTTAGAAGACTCGAGCAATAGGACTGGAATTACTATTTTCTTTGTTTCAAAGTAAGGTTCACACCCCTCTTGACACAAGAAATAAGGATAAAAAATAGCGTAATAGAGTATGCAAGTGGGCATAAATTAAAAACCACGGCAGTAGTAAATTGAGCAGCCATTTCTTGTGCAATAGTAATGTGTGGTATGGAGTGGGCATAAATGACATCACGTCTTATAAACATCATGATTCCATTTGGACAAAGCAGTCAAAAAAATTATCTTTGAAGTAACAAAGGAAAGTGTGAACCTACTTGAGAGATGGTCTAATTATGCAAGGGAGTACAAAGAAATGTCAAATCAAACCGGATAGTCATATGAAGCAACATGCAACAAAATTTACCAAATGAAACTGCCCCAGGATACTGATGGCAATTAATAAAAGGAACAGACAGGTAATTCGTACCTTTCACAGCAGAACTATGAGCTGAGAAGACTTTCTTCTGATATAAGAATTTAATTGAGCAACTTTCACTTGAATTGTTATGTGTGGCATGATTTGTATCTGTCGGCTCTGACATTGAGTCAATATTTCCAATTTCATCCGCATTTGATCTGGTAAGAGAAGAACTCACAACAACTTGCAGAAAATTAAGTGCTTGATCATCTCCTCCACTTATAATACTGTATCGTGAAGTGTCCCCCAGAATATGAGGGCTAACGTGTAGACAATTTACACCAGATTGATGAGCATTATGCAGTACATGCAAGGGTTTTATATAAGAAAGCATTGAAGAGTGATCAGCACTTCCTCGGGATCCACACAATGCTGTTCCTGTAGAAGTGGAATGAATCTGAGGGTCACAGTCCACGCCGTCCCTAGAGTCACTTCCATTCTCAGAAGCCTTAGAATCCCCGGTTATTTTTTTATTAGCCATTGAACAATCAACAGATTTCCACCACCGGCCACCTTGGCTTCCCCTGCCAGTGCGAGGGCGCTTTTGAATGTCAATAGATTTCTCTTCATGAAGAGATGGAACCCGCTGAAGAAAAGCTTCGACACTCTCAGTGAGATCCCAGAAAGCAATGCTTCCATCAGTTGATCCACTTATAACCATATACATATTCTTGGTCATCATAGTACCTGAAATGATTCAATTCAGCTTACATCGCAAGCCAAGAATCCAAAAGGAGGTGACAAAAAGAAGGCAGAATATCTCGAGTCCACATACTAGAAAAAGCTTACAATGTGCATACAAAAGCCACCCATAGAACTTAACTAAATGAGTTCAACAGTTAACGTTTTGTTTGGATACTAGGTTTGGGCCAAAAGGAAGAAAGCCAAAATTAGGAGAAAAGGGGAGTGGTGGATAGAATAGAAGAGGACAGGAAATATATCAAATTTCCCCATTCAGATAACCATGGAGGATGAGAATTTAATACGAAAAATATCAGCTTTGCAGGAATCTTGAGACAGATGATTTTCCTACACTTTTGTGGATTATGAAGCTAACAAGATTTTCGGACTGAAGAACTCTCGGGATATCAGAAGGATTATCACACTTTGCGTAACCCCAATGTGGGTCCTCTGATGAAAATGTTTTGTGACTTTGCCTCTCTCGTGTAATCATTCCCCCTCCGTTACAAGGCCTTTGTCATATATGACAGACTTTGCCAGACATTCAATGTCCTTTATACAGAATAACTTGTACAAACCTTCATGTGGAATATAAACAGGATTTACGGTATGCTGTAGAGCCAGGACAGGTGAAGACAGGTTAGCTAAACACGCAACATCAAACCTGCAGTATATAACATTTAAGAAATAAATAACGACCCTGCAGAACACCTAGAGTACGTAAAAACTATTATATAGTTGATTGATTATCGTACCAATATCGATACGGTAGAACAAGAGCCCGTAAAACCAGAGTCGCATCAGAGCATGCAACGACAACAAAACAGACAGTTAACCTGAAAGTTAACAAATTAGTGAGTCTAAACTGATATACTAATGGTTAGCATAACATTCAAAGTTGTAAGAGTGTGTCAAGTTAACTAACTTTGACGGGGCAACATCAACAAGGAATCCAGTAACAGCCAAGTATCTCCAATCATTATCATGGGCACCTTCGTGTTGCGTAAGCTCCATCTCTGTGGGAGATGAACAATACTTAGCATCAGGAATCGCATCAAGTGGTCTATCTAAATCTTGAGCCTTCTTTCGACTAATAATAGATTTGACAGGCATGTCTGTCGATAGCCATTTGAACGACATTGAAGACGAGTCTCTCAGTGACGACTTGAAGCCTCCATTATTTTCCTCAAGGCCATGGGCTGATGCATCTGGTTCAGATTTGTGGCTGCTTCTTAGCAACCACGAGGTTAAAACACGCTTTGCCCCAACAGAGATTAGTAATCTCGGACTCTCATTATTCTCTGAGGGATTTTCAGTGTCACAAGTCCCATTAACTGCTTCAACCAATTTGGCTTCCGCTGAATGTACTTTTGACACAAAACATAGTGATCTCACAGCAGACCCTCCAACATGTTCTCCCAGTAAATTTGACATGGCCCAATTTTCACTGTGATGATCATACCTGTGCCATCAATGTAATTTATTAGAGCACAGCAGACAGCATTTGAGATTTCTTAATATAGCAGGTTAACCTCGTGTCTGTTGCTATCACTTCTAAACTCTATTTTTCTGTTTCAAACTACAAACTTATTTAAATGGCGAGTTTTTCGTTTTCTGAAAGAGTAACTGATTGAGCCATCAAAATTACTCATATCTAATCCATAGAATCAAAAAGTTGTCAAAAAATTTAAAAGCACCAAAAATTGTGAAAAGATTCCAAGGTCATAAAATTGGGAAACATCAAGTTATGAACTGTATGATTTATTCCCTCTACCCCAAATCAAAACCATGGATGCCTCCACTCTTGTCGTTCCCTTTCTGAGAAAAAAGACTCACTATTACTAACTTTACATTGATCGCACAGAAAGTGAAGGGAGTCCAAAAAAAAGTTCTACATACTTTTCTATTGCATTGATTATGATTTTATGAACCCATAAAATTGGTATACAAGAGTTGCATGGAAAATCATACCTAGTCAACCTCACAGTTCCATCTTCACATCCAGTGGCAACCCAACTTGATTTTGGACAAGTAAAATTTAATCCAGTGGATGCAGACACTTCAGGGATAATGCACAAGGAGTGGATCTCTCTCCCATGGAATTGGAGATGCATGTTGCGAGGAAAAATCATTTTCCCATTATAAGTTACCCAGTGTTTATGAATATAGATAACCTCATCCTGGAAAGTAGAGGAAAGTGATAAGGTGGTTGAATTAATAAACTATAAGAGGCAGCAAAGGATAAACTCTTCTATTAGTTTAAAACCTGCTGAGCAGAACATAATATATCAGCCGGAGTACATTTTTCGACAGAGAATCAGCCAAAAGTAGCTGGTAAGAGTGTACAAAATGTTCAGAGATAGAAAGTTGGAAGAAGTATTGAAACTAAAACGTTTTTTTTTTCACGTCAGTATTTGCCAAGGTAGCTACATTTTATTTGCAATGACCGCGATTCCACAAAGTGTCATCAATTTAAGAAACTTTGGGAAACAGCAAGCCTCTAACAGAGAATTTGTATTTTCACTACATTTGATGAGAAACGAAATTAAATAGTTTGAGGGTGAAAAGAGGAGAAAGGCACATAGAGCATGCCTTGACATATGCAAAAGTACTGTCGATCTCAGGTCTTTGACCAAGATGAAAACTATAAGGACGACGCCATCCCCCACATTTCACTTGCAGAACCTGCATTCACATTCAACGTCAAGCTCCTCATGTAAAGAGGCAAATAGAATCTTCAGTAAACTCACACCTAGAGAAAAAAGAGAAGACCTTTCTTTCTGAGACTAAACTCCAAATCAAAAAATCTGTAGACGAGAAACCAACTGCATATCTTATGTTTGCAGAATCATCCGGGGAGTAATGATCAGTCGAGATTGACTGAACTAGGCTGAGTTCTTTAAGTTGTTTCATCCCTACAAATTCTAAAGATTTCCGGTCTTTATTATACTCCACATAGCAAATGCATCCATCTCCTCCAGTCTACGAGAGAGAACAAAAATGTTAAGAAAAATAAAAGATACTCCTTCCTATGCATAGTGTTCTTCACTTCTCCCCCTATTGTTTTGGCATGACTCTTGAAAACGAGTAAACAGTTGATATGCACCTTGTAAATGGGATAGGGTATTGAAAAAAAATCATATTTAACACTAAAAGAGGAAAGTAGGAAGAACATCATGATAATTCCCATTAAGGAAAGTGGGAAGAGCACTATGCATAGGAGGGTGTAAATCTTTTACGTGGTAGCATCATGCATTCATCTCCATAACAAAACACTCCCTCTGATTAACTCCAATATAACACTGGCACAATTTTTCCAGACAACATTAAAGTATCATGTAACCCCCTCCAAGAAGGGAGGTGACAGGCTTGGTTATAAGTTATGGTAAACTGGTAATTAGTATCATTACATCATCAGAACAATTTCCCAAAAAGCAAACGGGAAGCATATAAAAATCAACACTGAGGAAAATTCGAAATAATCAGTGAAACTGAGAGGGTATTATAGATGAGCATGATAAAAGTAAGGATATAGAAGTCTATCTGCAGAAGCAGATTAGAGTAATATGCCGATCTGGATTAGGCCTTAATTAAAGGTCACAACGGGTGTTTCTACTTTCTAGTACCCTGCATTGTATAGCTCGAAATATTAAGATAAGAAATAGTTGATCCAGCCATTATTTAAGGTAGACTCAAATATGATAGAAATGCTCCCATGTGTTATAAGCAACAGCTAGCAGCAGGAAAAGGTATTCAATATGTTAAACAACAAAAATGGTATGACATGGTGTTTAAGCTAATAGATAATAGTAATCTTTCCTTATAAGGATAACTATGAATATTCTATATACGGTTTCATACTTCTATGCCCAATGTATAAAATCTAGGTTTAGGAATCAGTAGACCCGGCATGATCTTGGTTGTTAGGAATATAACTGCGGTAGAAAATGTCTCCAGCTCAGTCATGGTAACGGTCTCAATGTGATGTTCTGGCTGATCTTTAGTACCACGGTTTCACCATACCACTTGGTTGAAGTCGGAAGCATGAAATAAAAGTCATGAACCAGGCTGCCAAGGTGAGAGCCCTGAGAGGATCTAAAAAAACTTAAAAAGAAAAGGTTTTTTAGTAATCAAGTGCATCAAAATGTAATGTCTTACCGAGCAAATTTCACTTATTGCGGAACTAAATTTGGCTATTGAGACGCTGGACACGGGAGATATACCATGAGCTCCTTTGAAATATGTTACAAAAGAAGCATTCTCAGTTGCTATAGAGGACGTTTCAAGAAGTATGCTCTTTAACAAAGGGAACAACACAAGATTACCACGTAGGTCCCCACAAACCAATACCTGTTCAGCAAAATGGAAGGAGGAAAAAAATCAAATAAATAAATAACAACATAGAACTTCTACTTCAAAAATAAATAGAAGCATTACCAGTTTATTTAGCAATTTTGCTTCTCCATACAAAAACATGATCACTCTATATCTAGTATACAATACGCGGGAGTATTATGACAAAAACTAGTTTTAAACCCGTGCAAAATGCACGGATATGCAATTTAAATAATGTTATTAAAAAGTTGTAAATAAACATTGTTAGATTTATTTCTCTTATATAAAACCTTTTTTTTTTGCGCAATCTCTTATATAAAACCATAATTAAGATGTTAAATTAAATTATAAGTTCATGTACAGTTGAGAGCTTGTATGTCAATTATCAAATACTCCTAATATGTATTAAACCATTGCTCAACTGAAATTTGAAAATAACTCGTCCCAATAACAACCACTATATTTAGGGTCAAAACTCGCTCAACCTATGACCCGATCGATACATAGTTTAATATTATTATTTTTATAAAAATGTGTGTTGCTRTTAATATCATATATTAATCTAAATAATTGTGAAAACTAAGAATAAGTATATATTTTTAATAACAAATAATGAAAATAAACATTTTTTAAAGGTGTGAATCCAACATGTATTTGAGTATTTGACCCTAGATCGACCGTACCCAAAATGATTGAACCGATAAGTCGTGTAAGCGACCCGTTTGAAAGGTCAACGTATATATGATATAATTTTACTAAAATCTCGACATCACTATCAATAATCAATAAGTCTCCCTTGTGACGGATAACTTTTCATCACAAATGAAGACAGACCAAATGTTGTCAGTTTAACGACAAATGTGACCGTTGCTGTTATAGCTTAGAAAATGGGTGTGATTACATTTTGTCTTAGATGAGTAACATTTACAATGTTGCCACTTAAACGACAAATGTGACCCGTCTCATTTCTCGTTAAAATGACAATATTTGGCCTTGTCTTCATTTGTGACGAAAAATGTCCGTCACAACTGGTTGAATTTTCTTATGTGCATATAGGAAGATTTTTTTTGTTTTTTTTCCTATACATTCTGCTTTTATCTTATTCATCACATATATGCATATTTGACCCGTTTTAAGTTTAAAAAGAATATACCCATCTTAAATGAAAATTTACTTTTAAAGAATTAAAGATGTCATAAGAAATCATTGTAATTTGTATTCAACTAATCTAAACTAACCCATTTTTATAATTATTAAATAATGAGTAATAGTCCATAAACATATACTCCATCTTATTCTACATAACCCCTAATT
>VHZZ01001035.1:28506-42218 GCA_009801015.1 Silene noctiflora | reverse complement strand
ATAAAAATAATACTACAATATAAAGATTATACAAAAAGAATTTATAAACGAGCTCAAACGAGCTTCCGAGCCGAGCCTTGCTGAGCTCGGGCTCGGCTCATATCTAGCTGAGCTCGGGCTCGGCTCATATCTAGCCGAGCTCAGCTCGAGCTCGAGCTCGTTTTGACCGAGCACGAGCCGAGCTTTGACCGAGCCGATTCCGAGGGCAAAACGAGCCGGCTCTTATCATTGACAGCCCTAGTTGAAGTAATACAGCTGGTGTATAAAAAGCCAGGGAATGCGGTGAGATTGTTAAGGAGCTTACCGAGTCAGAAATGCAGCAATCCCAAACCCGAGCACCATGACCAAAAAGTATAGGTCCAGCCAAGTAAGGGCCTTGTACTTTTCCCAAATCATCAGTTACATCTGGTTCCGTATCAACGATCCACATTCGTGCACTGGGTAAGTGATCAAGTTAGTTTCTGTTTCTTTTCTTTATTTTATTATTTTCTAATGGAAAAAATGATGTGTATTAGACGAACTATTTGACAAATAGGATGATGAAAAATCTAATTTGCTAAGTGCGACTAACCTGCGGTCATCAGAGACAGAAACCAATGTGGACCCATCAGTCGACCATGAGAGGCAAAATATAGAACCCTGATGGCCGGAAAGTCTAGAAACAACCTTAGCCTCATAATATTGGCCATCAAATTCGCGTACATCATGAGAAGTTGGGATTGGATTGGCATCATTTTCGTTACTGGTTAGATATTGCGAGTTCTGATGATGTGCCAATTTCCACACAACAATCTGTCAAGGGTTTTCAAAAGCATACATAACAAATCAGGCCTTCATTAAATGTATAGCCTTTACTAAACGCAGGAGATAGAACAGGAGAAGTAGCGGAATTTGAAAGACAGTGAGAAGGGCATGAGTATGGGATGCAATATATACATCGATTTAGGTTACCTCATTAAAAATAGTACCGGATGCAATGAGAAGATCGCTAAAATGATGGCCCCAAATCTTCATGGAGTATAAAAGGCACCTCTCTACAGTTAGACAGACAACCAGAAATAAGCAAAGTTGTTTGAAGTGATGATAAGAATTGGAGTAATATGATGGCCGCTAAGAAAGTCCTAAAACCTGGACACTGAGCTTGTTCAAGTACAAAACATGAATTGAAAACATCCCAGACATGAAGCGAGTTATCGGTGCAGCCAATTGCAAGGTATTGGCTACCAGAAGTAACAGCATTCCCCTGTAACAACGCATACATATAGGTGAAATAACTAAATAAATACAAAAACAAAGCGGAAACCGAGTTGAAAAGGGAAACGGAGGAGACCTTAAAGAATGAAAAATCAAGAACCCAGTTGGTAAAAGAGGGGAGGAGGTGTAAGAGGGTTAAAGAGGCGGAAGCGGAGACAGGGGCAGTGGGGAGGCGAAGGTGTAAGGTAAACAATTTGAGTCTCCGTTCTCCTGAAACAACGATTGTAAAAGCGGAAGCGATAGAAGTAGAGGGTTCAGCAGCAATACGGTGAATGCGAACGCCCTCGAAAACAGTGAAGGAAGCAATCAAACGAGCATCATTGATATCAAATAAGAGTAACTGTGATCCACTTCCTGTGGGAATCAGTAACAACAGCAACATAGTGAGTTAGTAAGTTAGTTAGTTTCGCTCCGTCTCAATCATTTATTTACCTTTGATTAAAATACGTTTCACGGTTAATATATAAAATGTACCTGCGAGGAGGAAAGGAAGAGAGGAGATGGAAGAAGGAAGATTGAGAAAACACAGCGCAGATATTTCACCTAAGTATTGTCCTCCCTTCATTGACACTTTTTTCTCCATTTTCATTTACAGTCTTCCTTCTGAAAATTATGAATAAATGGAATGGAAGAAGGCGCCGCATTGGTTTGTGTTCTTACCTTGTTTCTCTTTTTGGGCTCCTAAATCTATTTCAACCCAATTACTAATTGAGTACTTAACTATGGGCCTAACTGGCCTGTTGTTGGTTAACTCATCAAAGCCTTCCACTTTCTTAGCCCATTATTAACCGGGGACGAAACGGGTCAAATGTGAACATCTCATCTTTTGGTGGGATGTTTTACAACTGCAGTGTGGTGAGCCTTTGACCGTGAGTACCTGGGTCACCCACCTAGCGGCGGAGGATTCTTGGGTTGGTTGTGGTCAACCTCGTGGCACGAAGACGTTGTATTTTTTAAGTATGGGAGCTTGTAATTTCAAACGATTGAGAGGAAAGTTGTCCCATATTGAGAAAATAAGGAGGAGTGTGTTATGACGATAGTGGGTTTGGTTGTTATATTAACGTTAACAGCACCCTCGAATACCATGTATTTCCCTACACGCACTAAACTCGAGGGAACCTTAACATTCTAGTCCTCATCACCAATCTCTCAATCAGAAACTTTATTCTCATCCAAATCCTCATTCCTTACAATCTCCATCCCCCTACGTCTACATTGTGACGCACTTTCAAAACAATAAATGCACTAACAAAACTTTTAACAAACCTCAAACCACAGAAGCAGAAGAAAACGAAAGATAAAACAAAATCCCACATACCAAGACAAAGGAATCAAACTCGAGGTGGGAAAGAGCAAAGATAAAACCTAAACTAAGGTGTCGTTTAGTTGCCCCATTAAAAGTGCGTGAATTGGGAATTCACGTGAATTGGAAAAATGAAGGTTGTTTGTTTGCCCAAAATCACGTGAATTGCATTTTCCTAAAAGTTTCCAATTCCTCCTTTATGGAGGAGTTTAATTACCTAGTCTCCCCTAGGTAGTTGGAAACTCCCGCATGAATCGAACTCCTGGATGCCAACCAAACAAGTTTTGGGCAATTCACTTGAATTGAGCAATTCACGTGTTTTATAAAATCCTGAGAAATTAATTTCCGTATGACAACCAAACGAGGCCTAAACTTTCATACAATAAAATCTAAGGTAAGACTTTTAATTTAGGCCCATCTTTAAATTGAAATATACGCCTACTTATTGTTAAGATTAGCCACTTTTGGTTAATCACGTTTGACTTTCGTATTACACAAAAAAAAAAAAACACAATCAAATATTTACGTAATTTATTTTCGCAGTACGCGTTTTAGTCAATACAGTACATTTTGTCAATTATTTTCCATTTTACCCCTACCTCAAAAATTATAAAACTTCATTCTCTCTATCGTTCAACAAGTCGGAATGACAAATTTATCCCATTATCGTTGATAATATGAGTATTTAATTTGTTAGTGGCACAATTATGAATCGAATTAGTGTTTTCTTTCCTTTTTTTTTTCAATTAGGGTTTGTATCAATAAAACATTATTGTTTTATGGCAATTGGTTTTTTGGTGGAGTTATTGCCGGGAAAGAAAAGATGGTCGATGAGGTGTCACCGACGAGGGGGCGGGGGTACACGTCAGGGTAGAGGGGACTGATCAGAGAGAGTGAAGGGTGAGTGAGATAGTGGTACGGTGGATGGTAGTTGTGCGCGAGTGGGGAAATCGAGGCAGCTGCAGTTTGGTCTGACAATGGTGGCTTGGCGTGTTGGTCGGCCAACCAGCAAAAATCTACCGGTGGGTCTGAGGGTGGTGGTGGTTGGTGGTGCATAGGTGGTGTTGTGTTTAATGTGAATTTTTTTGTGTTTTTTTTTTCTTTTTTATGAATGCAATGCATGAGAGGGAGAAATGAAAGGGGCATAATGGTCATAAGTGTTCTGTAATGAGTAAAAAATGTCCGTATTTGTTTTGATTTTTGCAGCTATCTAATGCTAATAAAAAGTAATTTGGATAATCTTCATTACTTTCTCTCCATTTTCTCTTTAATACATTTTTATTCTAATATATTTTCTCTCTATATTCATTAAAATATTACTTGGGTTGTGCTTTTTCACATACGAGATTTACTCTTTCACATACGGTTCTTACAATTTTACCCTTGTCATTTTTTTCTGATATGCTCCCTCAAGCCTAATACAACTCCCATCAACGACCACCCACAGCCCCGCCCACCAGCCTCCCCTCCCCTGCCGGCAAACCCATCAGATCACCCGAACACCACTACGCAAACTACCCTGCAAATAYGCAGTAAGTTATGCAATAAATTGACAATTTGTTGCACCAAACAACCTTTAATTTAGTCTACTATAAATCAAAGAAGATACAACGATAACATTGTTTTGATTCGCTTGGCAATAATCTAAGTGCACATGTTATTCACTGCAATATAACTACTAATAGTCCACCAGTAGTTGCAAACATATCCAATACCCATTATTCAGTGTGTACAGGTTGTCTTGCACGACGATTTCGATTCGATTATAAGACTCGGTAATTGATAAAAAAATTGCATCAAATATAGTAACAATTGGTAAGTAAATAAATTACTTTATTAATTAGTGAATTAAGATCTACTATTGAGGATGAGTAATTAGATTAGTTTTTATGAGTAAGGAGATATTAAGAGTTAATTTGATTAGGTTTAAGGTTAGAACTTAGAAGGGTATTGGATGGAAAGGTAATGATAAAATGTATGTGAAAGAGTAAAATCCGTATGTGAAAAAGTAATTCCGTATTACTTATGTGGAATAATTACAACCATTTGATTATTCCAAGATTTAATCCAGACAATTCAAAAGTAATAAAAATCCTTTTTTTTTTTTTTAAGTAATGGAAAGAATCCAGACCGAATAAGGAGGGTGTATTAATTACATTTGGCAATAATGAGGCAGATGTTCGACTGTTGAATGTTGATCATATTTCCAACAGACCTAAAACCTCTCCATCACTCATCAAATTGCAGAGACTAAAAATGGCAACAATGGCCAAAACTCCATGCATCGGAATTCCCATCCTTCCTCCATCTCCTCTCCATCTTCATCCTCACCCTCAACCCTTTCTCTCCTCCAAATTTAGCTCTTCTCCACTACCACCATTATTTACTCCCACTTTTAATCGCTCTACTAACCTGTCTTCCTTCCCTATAATCAAAGCTCAGTCTAGTCCTTCAGGTACCTGCTCAGATTATGTCCCTGATTCTAAATTTTACAAAGTTGAGGCCATTCTCAGGTACTTTCCCTTCGAATACTCCCTCCGTCTCAATCAATTGTTTTTACTCTCTCGAATATTTTAATCAAATGTAAAAGAAATGATTGGCGTGGGCCGTAGGGAGTATTTTGCATTTTCCTTTTTAAATTTTACAAAGTTATTCCTACTTAGTTTCTGGACACCTAGGATAATAATAATAAAAAAATAAAAAGTAAACAAATGATTGAGACGGATTCAAGAGCATTTATTTAACGTTTTAGTAATTGCCTTTGGATTTCTGATTCCTGAATTGTGTGAATTTTGATGGCAAAAAGACCCTGGAGAGTCCAACAGGTTTCTTCGGTACGTCCCCCCTTATTACACACGCTCGTTTGTGTATTTCTCTTGCTTTTTCGATTGTTCATTGTTGCGTATGCCGAGGCTCTTTAACATTCTGCTGCCTCACTTGCTATTGGGAGAGTTGGTCAATGTTGATGTGAACGATGTACGAGGGTGTGAAATTGAATAATGATGAAATTTCAACTGAATGTCTCCAGATGCATGTCTTATTCGAGTTGCTAAATGAAGCAAACACAATTGTATGGAAACTGGGGATATGCGTACTAATAGCAGTTTATTCAGGAGCTAGATTTCCGAACTGCAATATGTCGATTGTCAAGTAATAAGGGATTATGCCGCCTGACATAGTCCAATGCTTAGTTAACCATTATACTTCCTCTATCCCGGTTAATTGTTGTCCTTTGGTTTTGACACAAAGACCAAGAAAAAAGGGAGGGACCAGTTATTAAATGACAAGGAGACCAAATTGGGTGTGAAGGTTCCTAAAATAGAAAGGACAACAATTGACTGAAACACCCAAAATAGAATAGAACAACAAATGACCGGGACGGAGGGAGTAACTACTACTTCTACTATAGACAAGTAAAATGTCTGGGTAAGCTGCACTGTTATAACTTACACTCCCTACTGCTCACATTCATAAATTAGATTCACTCAATTCTATTTAACTCTTCTCTCTATAATAAACTAGTCCCCGCGCCTTCTTCATTTGTTTGCCTTTTTTATTCTTTGCGAGGGGTATTTTAATCAAAGGTAAACAAATGATTTAGACGGGGGAATACTACACTTACTGTGACAAAATTCGTTCATTAATGGAATCGTGATACAGTATTGCACACCAGCTGCATATCACTTTAGAAAAGAGATGAAAAGTGAATATAGGGCAATGCATACATTCACTTGTTATTGGAAGAGTCAATCAACAAAATTTTGAACTTAAAAAAAAAATAAAAAAAAAATTGAACGTTATACTAAGACAAAGGGAGTACAAGTTATGCTCTGTTACCTATGTTCATTGATCGTACACTTACACTATATGTGATATTTTTTGGTGGGGTGATTTGCATGACTCAAGGCTTTACTGAAGCTGGGCATTCGCGGTGTCACGGTTTCAGATGTTCGAGGTTTTGGAGCACAAGGTGGATCTGCTGAAAGGCATGCTGGTAATTACTTGTGCTTCAGCGTATAATTTGCTAGACATTATCGCTAGTATGGTCGTTTTTTTAATAGCATACTTACGAATAATACAACTGAAATTGATTGTATGAGAATGATCTTTTTGTTTTCTGGTGATCACTCAAAATACAATTAGCCATCTGTTGTAGATAGATATTCCCGTCTTGTATGCTTCCTACGCCCCGTATTTGCCATGCCCATTGTATGCCCCTTCAGTTGGGTAGTTCAGAATGGTTAATAGGCATCTCATAAACTATCACGGGTGTCCCCTCATCTATGGTATTCGTACGCTTCATGGCTGCAAGTGTTTGATATTGTGGTATACTGGTATGCGTGATTGTCATGCTATTTTTGTGAATCATATTTATACATGTGACTAAAATGTGGTGTTAAAGTGTTGTATTGCGTCTGAAGGAGTTCTCATCGACACACGCTACACAACCAAAGTGAAGCGTCGAAGTAAGAAAACCCTTTAAATGTGGTTGTCGGTTGTCCTATGACAGATGTTCTTGTGTAGACACTGGGAAGTAAAATTCCACAACCCAGGTTGATGGTTTACTTCACATAATTTGCAGGATCGGAATTTTCAGAAGATTCGTTTGTCAGCAAGGTTAAGATGGAAATTGTAGTTAGCAAAGATCAGGTATCTTACAAGGATGAAAACCTTAGGTTGTATCAAGTCTAACAGAATGACTATATCGAGTGCAAGCTCCATAACAATGATGTGCTAAGTTAAGCTCCACCATTTTGTCAGGTTGACTCGGTGATAGACTTGATTATTAAGGAGGCCAGGACTGGTGAAATTGGTGATGGAAAAATCTTTGGTGAGGCATCCTTGCACAAAGTTCAAGTATTTTTTTTACCTTCTGCAGCTCCCCAACACCCATCTCTCCCTGAGTATTTTGAAAATGTTGTAATGGAAGATTGATGTTTATTTTTGTAGTGCTGCCAGTTGCTGATGTAATAAGAGTGCGCACTGGTAACTCCTTAATCCGTGATTCATGTAGTGCTGAAGTCTCCACAGCGTCATCAACACGGCTTTGATTAATACTGCACTTGTTATGTAGGTGAACGAGGTGAAGAAGCTGAGAGGATGTCTGGGGGACGGCATGACATGTCAAACCCCAATGCTTGACGTTAGTATTTGGTAATACCCTATCTTATATTCTTATTTAGAAAAGCCTGAAAGTGCTCTTTACCAAATTAGTGGTGTCTGCTCTTAAGTCTTAATCGTAACCATCAATTTTGGAAATATTAGTAGAGATGAAGTGTAAAAATATGTCATGTTGATTTATCAAAACCTATTTATATAATTGCATATCATTGTGAGAAAATATGAATTGAACTCAAGGTAGAGGGATTACTAAATTTTTTGTTTTCTACCAGAGAGAACAAAAAGATTACTGAGATTACTGTTTGTTCCCACTTCCCAGTGACTAGTGAGCATTGAAATCTTTTCGAAAGCATTACTCTTTCCTTCTCTATCATTTGTTTGCCTTTTATATTCTTTGTGAGGATATTTTAATTAACGGTAAACAAATGATTGGGACGGAGGGATGTTAATTCTGAAACCTTTATTATTATTATGGCCTCGAGGTTTATCTTGGAAGTAATGTTATCGACCTTCTATTTTTCAACCTTGTATTTTACAAATCATTAAACTAAACTGCCTTAAATTTTCTCACATGAATTTCAATAAGTGAAGCAAATTAATTTTCAACAGATTAAATTAATTAAAAGAAACATTTATTTTGTATCTGGTGAATGGGGAAAGGCTTGTACTGTAGGTTGAACTGAGTATAGGGGTGGAACTTGGTAAAAGGGACCATAGAAGAAAGATTTATATTTTATATTTTAATTTTCTGGGTTGTTTCTACCTTGTATTATATATTTATGTTTCCGTATTTTATTTCCGGAAAAAAAGAAAGTTGTTTAATTTGTGACCGGATTTGTAGGGGCCTGGAAGACAATCCGACGCTCCTTCATCGCCAACAACTATAGGGCTCACAAGTGGTCCACTAATTTGCAAAGTCTCTACTGTTTAAGTTCAGTTGTAGCTGCAGACAATGATAGACCGCCATGAAGATCGAAGTTATTGATATGCTTTCCAGGTTTTGCAGTTTCTGTGTAATTCAAGCATATGTGCTTGTGTTCGAGTTTTGTTCAGGTTTTCATGGTAAATAAGTTGATTGGAGGTACAGAGGGCAGTGATTATCTGTAATCCTACTCCCTGACGATGCCATTCTATATTTGTTCTATTCCTTGGCTATGTCGGTTTCTCTGGTTATGGTACCGAAGCTAGTGTTAGTTAGGCTCTCCGATGACACAAACTTATGCTTTTTCTAATGACAATTAACAACATTGTATGAGCAAGCCAGCACGGTATCAAAAATTGGCTGTTTCCTCAAGGATTTCCAACTTTTTGCGCCGTTATTTTCCGATATATAAAGGATCTGCTTGTACCATCTGTATTTATTCTTGTTTCTTGTTAGTTGATCAGAAAGCATTCTGGAAAAAATTAAGATGGCTCCTTCGTAATTTTTACCGTGGGTCCTCCAAAGATGTCTTCATGGTGTTTGACCCATGGTGAGGTTATTAAGGTCCAACTCCTCGTAAGTCGGAGCTTTTGTGGCACCATAATAAGGTAAGTCTAATATTCCATAGATGAAGCAATGTTAAGAACCTTCTCTTTCGAGTCTTCTCTCCAACCATCTCCTCTCGCAGACAAGTAAAATACCTTATGGATGACAAAAGCAAAGGGCAACCATGCACAGAGTACTATTTTATCGGTTTCTGAGAAGAGAAATCATCGAAGACTTGAAAGAGACGGTCAATAGCATTGCGATCCGTGTCTTTCATCGAAAAGAAAAGGAGTCCGGTTTAAAAGAGGGAAAGGGGACCGAAATCGAAGACAATAAATAAATATAAATTAAAGAGGACCGAAATCGAAGACAATAAATAAATATAAATTAAAGAGGACCGAAATCGAAGACAATAAATAAATATAAATTAAAGAGGAAAGTGATGGAGGGTGGCAAGTGCTTAGTGTAAGATTATTGGTAGTCTTGAGACAAGACTTTGGTAAGTCTTGAGACAAGACTACCAATAATCTACCAAAATCTTAAGTTGAGTCTTGGAAATTCATAATGACAACCAATAAATTGCATCCATGTGTCAACTATTATTGTTTTCTTTTTTATCTAAAACGCTATAAGAAAAGTGTAGTAAAAAAGTTGAGTCTGAGGTTAGTCTTACGGATAATGTATAAAGTTTGAGATGAGTCTGAGATACGTCTGAACAATAAAATAATAATAAATGTTAGTGGAAAGCTGATGTGGCAGAGTCTTCAAACTTTGGTGAGTCTCACCAATAATCTTACCCTTAATAGTAGGGAATGCTGTGGATCGGTTCTATAAAGTTTATCGCCTACTTCATCTTTTACTCCTCTGTCATTCACCATTACAATTACAGTCCGTCTTGCTTATGACGGATTAGAATTTGTGTTACTATTAATCACTTCAAAATTTGTGGTTTTATTTACTACTGTAAATGGGAAAGGTATGTCTCTAGAATCTCTCTTTTTGTTTTTCCCCCCACCGATTCACCTTTAGTTTGTTACACTGAAATTAGCTTTATAGCTTTAGAGCTTTAGTATCAAATTCTCCCCCGTCTCGGTCCCTGTTATTTGTTTACCTTTGATGTTGACGAAAGAGAGGAGAGGAGGACATTTGTGAGTGTTGTTAATCTGTTATTGAGTGACAAATGGCCAATTAGGTTGTGTGGATGATCAAATTAGACTTCAAAAATATTCCCAATATAGAAAGGTAAAGAAATGAATGAAACACATATTAATGGTAGGTAAATAAATGACCGGAACGGAGGGAGTAACTATTTACACAATTGAGGGAATGTCGAGTAACTGGTGAAAAAATCGAAAATTCATTTGAAACAATTGTAATTTTTAATTGTCATTTTGTATATAGAATGTAGATTTCATTTGTTAAACGAGACGTTTTGATGATTTTTTTCGTGAAGAGTGCGCATCACAGTGAAAACCGGAGTACGCAATGCAAATATTTTGGCCTGTAAATTTTATTGTTTAATTTTAATGTTTTACTAGGAAATGAAGAAAAAAAGCTAGTTTTCGCCTTTTTGGGTCCTTATTTGCTACCTTTGAAACTTTAGATCCTTAACGATTAACTTATATACATCAGGTCCTTATCGCTACATTTTGACATACTTGAGGTTCATGTTGTATAGTTTACTCCCACCACTCATAATAAGTGAGGTTATAATGAGCTGATCAATGTGTGATTCAAAAACTAGATGGATAATGTTAGCAGTTTGTTTCACTAGTAATTGTAGCTGAGAAATGCAATATTTGTCACTAGTAAACCAAGGTCTTCCCTATCAGGTCTTACATGTCCGATCAAGGTTTCACAACGTTAAGGCTCAATGCACCAGCCAGAAACAGCGGAGAGGACTAAGTCTTAAGACTACTTGGCCAGCGATCTCAACTGCCTTGTTTGGTTCAGGCTTCGTATTGGGGCCACTCATTGATGGTCTTCATTCCAGGGTTAATCTTGTGGTCTATCGCACTGGTTCCATCCACATCGGCCCTCTGTCCACTAACGTCTGGGTCTGAGTTTCTTCTTTTACTTATTCCTTTCTTTTTCTTTTTTTCTCGCTTATTTATTTATCGCTGGAGAATGGACATGAAAGCAGGTTCCTGTTCTGCTAGGAGTGTTCTACTGCGCAGTTGGCGTGCTACAGCTCTACTTAGATGAAAGGAAGTCTCCCAGTGCTACAACACAAGGAAGCCTTGAGAAAATGCTTGTCTCACTAATGTCAGTAATTCAGATAACCCCTCAAAACATGATGTCGGGCATGAAAGGCTGAGTTAGTATAGATTCAACTAACAATCGGAAGTGTTCAATCTTCTCTTTATCTGCAGATCACTGGTGTTGTTCATAGAGTTGAGTGCGGAGATGTATAATTCAGGCGTTCCTGCCAACGTTGAAGCTTATGCACTATTTGCAGCAGCAGAGTTCATATGGTTTCTGACTAATAGGACGTGGTTTGGCTTCGCACTGGCCTGTATTGTAGGCGTTGCTTGCCCATTAGCTGAGATACCACTCATCAAGTATGACTCTGTGCCTACTCTTCCGCGCTTTACTGTTCACGATTTTAATCAATTTGCACCGGAAAATGCTTGAAAGTCCTGAACAAAGAAAGACTCCCCTCGACCCCTCCCTCGACTCCTGAATATGAAAATACGATACTATATTGCCTCTATTGAGAAAATATCAACAGGACACAATTCTGACATAATATACGGGATACTAATGTACAGATATCTCCACCTGTGGGACTATCCTCAAGCAAATGTTGTACTCTTCGGCGAGGTATTTAATACTCACAGAATCTACGGCATATCTATTGCACAATTCTAGTTCTACTTCATATTAAGATCAAAAGTTGGATTTGCAATGTGTAGGGGCTTGTCAGTTGGACGATCACCTGCTATTTCGTCTACACATTCTTTTTGATCAATTATTCGCGATGGCTCAAGTCCGTCTTGGTTGCTGATGAGTGATGATTTCAAGAGCAAGGCATAAATAACTGAGGCATCTATCATTCTACCCAACGGCAATCAGTTTGTATAAGCCGTGTATGCCTGTATTATGTGTGGCATAATAGTATTACCAGCTTAGTTTCAAACGAGGTGAGACGGTCCACTTTTGTAAAAAAATTGTTTATTTATTGCTAATAAATGGATTATCTTCTTACATAATGGGACTGTCTCACAGTGTAAGAACGTCTTACGCAATAACTAATGGAGAATGACAATCAAATTACCTAGAATTCTAGAAACTAGAGTTAACTGTAATCTTGCATGAAAAGTCCAATTTTCCATGCTTGAAACAACTTCAAATGAATTTGGATATGCGAATAGGTCTCAATTTGTTTCGCAAAATGCTAAACAAAAGATGCATGAAACTATGAAAGTGCCTATGCATAATGTTTAATAAACTGCCAGTTTCTAGTTTTATGCACATTATGACGGATTGGCGGGTAACCTCATTAAATTACATGTTGATATCACTAGTATAGATCCCGTACTACAGTACGGTATTTGTAAAAGGTTGTGTTAGAGAAAAATGTAATTAAGATGTTGACATTAAACATTTTTACAATTAATAAATCTACTGTTATAAGGTTTTGTATTGAGACGAATTCTCATAGTAGTTGAGAATTCATTTTTTGTATTTTTTATGAAATTTGGCCTACATGGAAGTTASGTAAAAAAGTTATTTTAGATGCTTGATATTTTTGAGGTTGATTTGGAAGAAATATTTAGAAATTGATTTAAAAAATTTAACAAATTATATCTCTATATTTCTTAATTTTTAAGATAATAAATTTTGTTTTAATAAATGGAATCCTATTAGTCAGAAAGATTTTKTAARAATAAYACTAAGTGGATTTTTTAGCAAGATTTTTGYCAATTWATGGAATCAAATTAATAGACTAAATTAACARTGAGCTCACTTACTTCAWTAGTTAGAATTTGTCAAGAGTAATAATAACATTGAGCGGAAACTTTTAAGTAGTGTTAATCATTTAGTACTCCCTCCCATCCACTATCTTCTTCCCCTTTCAAGTGGGCACGGAAATTAAGGGAGGGAGTATTATATGGATAAAAGAAAATGTGGGGTTGGGGGATTGTAAAGGGGTAGGAATAAAATAAGAGTAAAAGAGTTGGKKGGGKTTKGTGATARGAGAGAGGRATGAATAAAATAAGAGTAAATTGTTACCAAAAATAGAAAGGGGAAGAAAACCTGAATAATCCGTTTTAGGAAATAGGGAAGAAAATAGCGGATAAAAGGGAGTATATAAGAGATTAATTTATTTTTTCTATGAGATCTGTTGAAAAGGATCGTATCAAATGTACAAGAAGTTTAAAAAAAGTATTGTGCATTTAATTCCAATTAGTGTATTTTTTTTGTCTAAAATAGATTACCTACAATATTAATTCACTATAATATATTATTTCTGAAAATATAAGAGATTTAATTCCAATTAGTGTAATTTTTTTTCTCAAAATAGATTGACTACAATATATTATTGCTGAAAAAAGAATAGGA